>PVKZ01002068.1:0-270108 GCA_004027375.1 Macroglossus sobrinus
CTTCCTTTGCCCTCAAAGCTCAGCCATTCTAAGGAGATTTTTTACATCATTTCCTATAAGTCCTTAGTGGGACTGAGACCCTGGTGCCCCTATAATAACAACCTACTTCTTAACATACCCTGTAATGATGTCTTTCTCTTTCTGTCTCATTTCTCAGCTCTTACCAGTGGTTCCTGAAATCTTCTCTCCAAGGAAATAGTTTGAACTAATATCTTTTCTCAGGGTCTGCTTCTCAGTGAACTTAACCAAAGAGGTAGGAGCACTTCAGATTGGTTGGAAATTTGGTAGAAACCCAATCAAGAAGGACAAAAACAAGCATAAAGATTGTCTCAAAGAATGCTCTTACAAATGTTCTAGGCAAAATGCATGAAAAAAAAAGAGAAATAAAACTGACCAGAAATTATGGATATTATTGGTCAGACTCAATGTTTATTAGCCAAGCTTTGATGACTAATTTGACCCCAAATATTTTAATATTGGGAAGGCAGTGTGTTGGACAGTGAACACTGACATTCTCCCATTGGATAGATATCTCTCTTATTGTGAAATCGCATGCTAGCATTCTGATTTATACATCAATCTCTTGAGTTTGGTGAGTATGAGTCAATTTCAAAAGTCCTGTCAACTCTGGCAGTAACTGCTGATTAAAGGATCAGAGTCTGGAATTGCCACCCCAGAAGTGTCTGTCTGGGTAGGCAGGCAGATTCTTTTGATATATTTTTCACTTGCTTGAACAATTCTCATTATGTAATCAAAACCATGCACTAGTTCTTCAGGAAATACAAGCCTTTTCTGGCACTAGATAACATAATGATCAATCTCAAACTTCCATAAAATCTGAGAATAACATATTCAACTACAGAACAGAGAAAGTATTTCTGTTGGGCAAAACTAAGGAAGTCATGGAACTTGACCTTAAACTAGAAGCAGTGAGTCTCAACCAGGATCCAAAGCCCCCATGGGACCTCAGTAGATTTTATAAGGGTTCCTTTATGACACATTGCTTGTAGACTAAATAAACAGATCTCACACAAATATGTATGGCTGTTTTTACAGGAATAGCTAGATGTTTTTGATCACTGTTCTTTTGACTTTATGGTCGTGGTTAGTGCTTTTGATGATCACTTTGTGTTTTCTCGATCAATGGTTAGTAAATAAAACTGCTGACATTTAGGAAGGCCTTGATAATTTTTTGGCTAATAAAGAATCCTCTTATATTAAAAGATTAAGAGCCACTATTTAGACAGCCAAATGGGCCACAAGTCCTTTTGAATATGTTACATAAGAATTCATCTTCTTAGCTGGTTTTTGAAAGATGAGACAGAGGAAGCAGTAAGTTTAATGTTATCTTCTCTGATTGCTCTTGAATTTAGAGGTTCTGAATTTTTGCCTAAATTGCATCTCTGTGCTAGGGAGCAAGGTTGACATTATTTTATGAAAATGTATAACTCTAACTAATGTTTTTCTCTGAGCGGAATCTACTTTATGACCTGTGCAGGTAGTGTTAGGATATAGGACAGGAGGAACAGTGGCTCTACCTGAAGATCAGCCCAAGATGCTGGTCAAGACAGAGTAATTTTCTCATAAGATATGGAAGAAGACAGATCAACTCCCTGAGGTAGCCTTGGTTCTACTCTATTGTCTCCAGGAGATTTCTCTGGGGTTCTAGAGCTTGTGTACTCAACAGAAATCTAGTTCTCTCAGGCCATAGGTGTAAATCTGTATCCAAAGTTTATTGGACTCTTTTCTTATTATTATAGTGCTTCACACCTTCATAGGTATTTTCTCTTGATTCTTTTTGCAGTCCTGTGAGGTGGGAAGGGTAGAATTATCCCATTTCACAGATAAGCACCTGCTTCGCAGAGCCTGTCTTTTTTCAGGACCACTTAGCTAAGATGTGGCAGAAGCATGACTAAGACCCAAGCCCTTCTGAAACCAATCTACAGGACAATTTCAAGTCAAACATAAACTAGTGTAGTTGCCTTTTAAAAATCACAGAATCTGTCTATAAATTTATATTCACAGTATTTTTATATATCTTTAAAACAGCACACATATCACATAAAATGTCATCTTCCCCAAGATATGTTTGGAAATCTGGGAGTTAAAAATAGAGAAGTAGATTTAATATTAAATATAGTATTTAATATTAACAATAGTCAATATTTAAGTTATCATTATTTAGTATAATTTTGAATATTTTACTTTGCATAAGATATTTTATGTAGATTAACCTATTTCACCATTACTACTGTTCTCCGAGGTGTTTATCTCACTTTTAAGATTGAAGAACAGGCTCAGCGAGTCAAGGGGCTTATCTGGGGTTGCTCAGCTAGAACACCATAAGTAGGAGGATTTGACATTAGCCTGGCTGCCATTTTCTCTTATTCTACAGTTCCTCCCTGATGCTTAAATATTTTCCTCAAGAAAACTTATATTTTCTTGGCTCATTATTTATCCTTTGCCCCCTATCACCTAGAGCAAAATGTTTAGGATCTTAGACTCTCCACTTTCAGTTCATTTCACCATGTACCCTTGAAATGATGTGAATTATCTCAACGGATGGCAGACAAAGGGGAGTTGAGGCTGGACTTATTTATCAGGTCTTTCTCTCTTACCCACTAAATATCTCATTACTGTTGACCAGCCGGATGTCAGCATGTCACACATTGTTCTGAGAGCAGAGGACGAGCCCCTCTGGTCGGAGATAATCAAGAAACAGTGTTATGAGAGTTGACATCTTATGAATAATTATTTTAAAAATCTGTTCCTTCAAGCCCAGACGGGCAAGTTGGTTGCACCAAGTTGTTCAGTCAAACTGTGATGAGAATATCAGTTAAACAAGGTGTCAGTGCCCTTATTTATTTATTTATGTATGTATGTAAGTAAATTTATTGAAGGTTTATTGAAGGTCAAAAGAGTATAAAACATAACTCCGATGCAATGCAAGCAACCTTGTACTTCTCTGAAAAGTTCTCTCAGAATTGTTGGACTCTAATTCTTTTTCTGTTTTACATAAGTGTCTGTTGGTATCAAATTTTTGTTGCTGAGATGTTAAATGGTAAAAGGTTGATAGTCACTACAGATGTGAACACAATAAAATTTTAAGCTCATTATAACTTTGAGGGATGCCTACCTAAATTTTATGATAGATGAGTTTGCGAGTGGAGCTAGCTAATGACTTCCAAAAATACAATCTTAAAGACAACTATGTGCACAAGGTTTTCAAGGTGAAGAAGAGGTATGTGCATGCTCCACTGCCCTCAGGAAACTGACATAAGCTCTCGTCCTGGTGGTGCCACATGATGACTTCAGGTAGGCTCTCCATCCTTCAAAAGCTACTTCACAGGGCTGTTGGTTGAATTAAAATGCATATTTTAATTTGCTTGAAACTAATAACTTCATTCAGTATGTGATACACAATTAATTTAGAGACAGTTTGGGGAGAGAATAAAAATAGCCCCACATAAAATGTACACACATTGATCATACTAATCTTTATTTCAGAAAAAAAAAAAACTTGAAAAATGTCAACACTAAAGCTCTAATACAACATTTCTCAATGAGTGGTCTGAAGTCTGCTTACACAGGCATGTTCCTGGATTGCAGCATAGCACGGGGGGAGGGGCGGTGGAACTGGAATCTTCTCAAGAGCCTGCTCAAGCATAGTCTAAACCCACCTCCAGCACCTAGAATTTGGGACAAATTCTATCTCCTCCAAACATATTTTATAAAGATGATTTTAGTTCCCAATAACCATCAAAGAGAAAAATTTACAAAATGCATACACTGTGCCAGAGTATATAGAAGGTGGGTAGCTCACTGCTTTGCTCTTAGCCTGGGGTAGTGATTCATGAGTCTTGAATAGAATACTTCCTTGCATTCCTCCAGGATGGCTGCGGGGCAGGACAATCAGGCCTGAGAGTCAGAGCACATCTCTTACCAGCTCCATGATCCCAGCATTATCATTTATCCTCCTTGAACTTCAGTTTCCTCTTTTGTCATGTGAATGTTATTTGATCCCCACAACATGGTACTGAGGAAGCAGGAAACTGAGAAGCTCTCTCTCTAAAGAGCTGAGTGACTCCCCCAGGGTCACAGGTAGAGAATGGCAGAAGAAGGGCTGCAACCCGAGACTTTGGCCTATGATCTCAGCGCTGTGTCCTACGCATAATCACAGTCTGTACATATATATGACTCAGGCTTACTTTGGAGGTTAAGAGGACAGATTTCTAGGTCTAAGGTGACCAACTGTCCTGGTTTATCTGAGAGTAAGGGGATCCTGAGACATGAGACTTACAGTTTTAAAACCAGGAAAATCCTGGGTAAAGTAGATCAGAGTGGTCACTGCAGCCAGGTGACCACCTTTTGCAGTCATTCTTAACTTTAGATGCAGAATAAAATCACCTGGATAGCTTAAAAATGATGATGTTCAGACCATCAAATCTGAGTCTTTAGGTGTATCTATAGTACTTTGATTTTTTAAATCTCTAAAGGTTATTTGAATGTATAGTGAATATTGGGAACACAACACTGGTTTAAAATACAATATTAATGACCTTGTTTTTCAGCAGACTATACAAAAGGGATAAGCTTACATAATTCTCCACAATAAAGATGGAGAGAGTGTCTCCACAAAGCCTTACTGAAAGGCATATCAGAGGAGGTTAGTTTCCTTAAGGATGTAACAGCTGGAATGAGCCCTCAATTGACTAAACCAACCAATGGTAGTGCCATGGGAACTCCAAGGACCACAGTGCCAGCTACAGCCACAGGCCATGTGTGGGGAGACAGATGCTGCTCTGGAAAACCATTTTCCATAGGTTGGCATCCAGTCCCCTTGGCTCATCTCAAGGAAGAGGCAGAGCATGGCCAATATGGTGTTATGAAAACAACTCTGCGGGTGGCAGTTTTCTTCTAACTAATGAATAAAATAAGCACATTCTGACAAGTTTAGTGGAGTATGACTTTTTTCCTTTAAGAATTAAAGATTTTGGAAAGCCTCAAAGGAAAATCTTATAAGAAACGCAGAACCATTTCTGAATCAAGTATCAAATGAAACAGAGCCTATCGCTTAATGATTACGATACCCAATTTGCCTTGTTTTTCCTGGTCCTGTAGCATTCTGCCTCATCAGTTGTCCTTTGAGAACAAACCAAAGTTGTACTTTTGTGAACAGCAGAAAGTTGAGAATAACATCTTATCTATGTATTTAAAAAGTGCACACGTGTTTAACTAGTACCTATTCTATGACATGATTCACCTGGAGCAAGTTACAATGGCCAAAAATGTCACTCAAAGTAGAATTTGAATTAGTCTGTATATCATTACTTAGATCATTGTGTTTTTTTAATTATAAAGTCAATATCATTGAATATAATTTTGAGCAAAAATTTTTACTATTCCCAACAATTATTTAGATTTTTGTGTTTCTACATCTATCTTATTTTCAAATGATGATATCAATAAGATAAAAAGAAACCAGAATTTAATACTAGAGTGGGAAGACTTTACATGCTTTAGAAAAAATTTAAATCTCTGTGAATGTACTCTGCGTGTGTGTGCATGCACATGTATGTATGTGTGTGTATTTAGACATGGTCCAGTGGCACTTAGAATCTTGCCCCAATTCCTTTTCCTGTTCTTCCCATACTTCAGAGTTTGAAAGATAAAAAATGACATTTCTTAGGCTCCTTTGCAGCTAGAGTGATAGATTCAAATTAGAGTCACTCATAAATAAATTCCTTTGAACATCTGGAGGCAGAAATGAGACAGATCCTGCATTTGGCTATTCATTTTTGTTTTTAGGTCCAGTTGTGGAGATGTGAGGTATCTGAAGCTACATTCCAGTGTCTAATCTCCACCTTTGTGGTTATCAGGAGACATCTGTGTTGCAATGCTGGTGGCTTCCTAATCCTTGGGTCTCAGCTGCCATGAAGTGTTCTTCCTGATGGTGGCAGATGTGGTAAAAACTTTAAAGGACCAGTTCTGTGATATTTCAAGAGTCATTCACAAAGGTCTCACAAAGAGGCTATTTCTAAACAACTTCCAGGCATTTTATAAACAATTAATTCCCCATGTTGAATCCTTTTCTGTTTAAAATATCTATAGCTGTTTGTTTCCTATACTGAATTATGCTTGATACAAACTGGAAACAAGTTTTTAGGAAATAAAAGGATTTATATATTTACTATAAGAAGTGTTAATAAGAAAAAGAAAAGACCCCAAAATAGAAAAATGACAAATATTTAATAAAATGAACAACTAATCAACTCAAGAAGAAATGGAAATAAATGGAAAGCATCTGAAATGGATCTCTGTTTAGGACTTGCCCTATGGAGACTCACCCAAACTGCTGTGGCAAAAGCAGCCACACACACAATGGGATCCCACTTTGTTTGCCACAAGTGATTGGTTGCCCTATAAGTCCATTCTTTGGAAATTAGACATTGGTAATGAAATTTCTGCTATTTCTTCAGGTGACTGGAAAGAAGACATGTAAAACTTTTGCCTGTGGACTGAGACATGGAGAAAGGTGATTTGTAGTAGGAAAGAAAATTAAGCAAAGGAACAAAGAAACTGAAAGAAGCAGAGTTAAAAATGAAGGAGGAAGGGAGGGAGAGAGAGTGAGATAGGGGGGGTGAGGAGAGAGATCCCCTGGTTGCAGTTTGCAGCTAAGGTTCAAGAATAAATTTCCAGTTTTGCTAAAGTTTAATACATTTTTAGTTACTTGCAAATAACAATAATTCTAACTGATGTCTTTACAAGAACAAAAAATAGACTCAAAGATCATTCACATCCATTCAACTAATATTTCTTGGGCATCTTATGCACAGAAATTTAAGAATAGGGCTTTGAATAAAACCAAGCATTTATCTTCACAGAGCTTATAGTTGAATAAGGAAATGAATAGTGCAAAAGTAATTATAAGGAAGTACAGACTTCCCTACAAGAAAGTACAGGTTTTCTTAAGAGTGTACACCAAGAGGGATGTATTCTTGCTAAGTCATTTAGAATACAGAATTACCCCAAATAATTGTGTATTCATTTGTGGTTGAGGAAGTCTCTTCCATATGTCTATGATGCTTTTTTCTTCTCTTCATGCAGAACACCCTTTTTACTACTTATGATTCAATATTTAAAGTAAAAAAATCCTTGATGGAAGGATGGAGAACCTAACAGCAGAACCTGAGACTCAAAGTATTACTTTGGGCAAATGACAGGTTAATGTTCTCACATTTTGGGTAGTATTTTGTCCCTGGTTATAGATGAGTGCCCTTCCTCCCAGAGACAAACATTAAGCAACTTGAAAGGCTGAAGTCAGATGCATGTGGATACTGAAAACCTATATATACAGCTTATACACACACACACACACACACACACACACACACACATATGAGATAGGTATGTATGTATAATATATATGTTTGTATGTACGTATATATAAGATTTATCTCGCATGATTTTCCTTTGATTCCAAAATCTACGTGTGGAGATATGTATCATCATTTTCTTCCATCAGATCTCAAATAAGATTTTAGAGTGGGATAACAACATGGTTGCATGGCAACATCTTTTTGGGTAAAAAGTCCATGGGTTTTTAAAGATGCTAGAGGACCTCCTGTGATTCCTGGGCCCAACTACCAGCTGACTAACAACACATTGACTTGTGATGATCTGAGGACTCTAATACTGGAACAATATTTGTCCAAGAGAAATGCAACTGAAATCAGAAAGGCATCCTGACTCATATTTCCAAGTTGTATGACCTTCTAGTGCTTATTTTACTTATCCGCAAAACTGTTTTCTGACTCTATCCTATGGTTCTCTGTTGATCAAGAGCCCATCAGAAGGAAAATAAAAGTGCAAAAGTACAAGAGAAGATAGAAAGAGAGCATTTGTGCAGTAACTGCATTGCCTACAGACTACAAGTTGGTGTGAAACCCTGAACTAGAGGGAATGGAAAATGAGCCAGTCTCAGCTCACACAAATAAACATGTTATAGCCAGAGGATGCTTCACCCTGGTTAAATATCAGATGAATTAAAGGCCTTTGCCAGCAGCTGTGAAGAATGTCACTGGGATGCTGTCTGATTGCTCAATGAATGCTATGAGTGAAGGGTGTCGGCTCCTAAGGGAAGGTCAGCTGCATTTCCAATGGTTCAACTACAGGGTTTGGCTGGAGGCACCCACAGACACGCAGGTGCTGGAAAATGTCTCTTCCTTGCAGTGTGCACTGGGACAGGCCAACTTCATGCTGTCAGATGAAGTGTAGCATAGACAGCCTGGGTCACGGAAAAAAGGCAGTGAACATGGGGCAGGAAATGGGCTCTGGGGAGCAGAAGGGTGAGCCTAGATTGGGACTTCTTTTTCTTTTTTAAAGAGAGGGCTGATTGTTCTGTCACTCTGCCTACTGGTTTTTATTATAAGCTGAGAGAGAGAGAGAGAGAGAGAGAGAGAGAGAGAGAGAGAGAGAGAGGAAGGAAGAGAGTGTGAGCTCATAAGAGAAAGCTACCTTAATAGTATTTCTAAGAATCCTGGGGGAGAGGAGTCTGTGCCTTACCCCAGGGCTATCAGGTGGAGGTAAGCAGGTGGTCTCAAGTTTCACTGTCTCTTTTCAACCAGAGATACTCTATTTTCACTGTTTCACATATCAAGCTTTAGTGTAAGATGTTGGTTAAGAAATTATTATCCAAAATAAATCAATGTATAAAATTTAAGTCCACTAAATCAGAACTTGTCACTTAAATGGACATATGAATTACCTGGAGATTTTGTTAAAATAATGATTCTGATTCAGCAGGTGTCGGATGGGGCCTGAAATTCTTCCTTCGAACACTCTTCCAGATGATGTTCTTCTGGTCCATGTGGTCCTGCTGGTCCATGGACCACACTTTGAGAAGCAGGATACTAGATAAACCTTCTGTATGAACATCTCATAGCACCCATATTTCTCTTGGCATTTTTATATTCTATCCACTTTTGTATTTACTTTTATTTTTGAGTTTTGAGTATGTATTACTTTTGCCTATTTTTAAACAGCTTTATTGAGATTTAATTTACATATAATTTAATGCATCCTTTTATAGTGGACAATTCAGTGGGTTTTAGGATATAAACAAAGTTGTGCAACCTCACCACTATCTAATTTTAGATCATTTTCATCATCCCAAGAAGAAAGTTGTGATGGTTAATTTTAGATGTCAACTTGAGTGGGACACAAGGTGTGCAGATATTCAGTCAAACACTGTTCTGGGTGTGCTTGTGAGAGTGTTTTGGATGCGATTAATATTTATGTCAATAGATTGCGCAAAACAGATTGCAGGCCCTAATGTGAGTGAGACTCTTCCAATCACTTAAAAGACTAACTGAAACATCTGCTCTTCTTGTGTCTCAAGCCTGTCAACATTCAGACTGGACCTACACCATGGGCTGTCATGGATCTTGGCTTGTTGACTCACCCTGCAGATCTTGGGACTTGTCAGCTTTCATAGTTACATGAGACAATTAATTTTATATATATATATATATATATATATATATATATATATATATATATATATATATATATATATATACACACACACACATATACACATATATCAACCACTAATCTCTTTTTCTCCCTCTATGGACTTGCCTGTTCTGGAGATTTCATGTAAATGGAATGGAATCATAAAACACGTGGCCTTTTGGATTGCCTTCTTTAAGGTTCACCCACTTTATGGCATGTATCATATACTGTCTACTCTTTGCAGCCATTTCCAACCTGCTTTGGATCTCATCAGTGCCCCAGGCAGAGGAACAGGCATTGTTAATTCCAGCACCAAGAACAATGCCTGGGATTTATTAAGTGTTAAATGAGTGCATGAATGATAAAGCAATTTAAAGGGATATAGAGAGAGAGAGGTAACCAAGGGGTTTTTGTAAGTGTATAGGGAGAGGTAGGGGTGAGGTGACTGTGGTTATTTGAATAACTACTGAGTTGCTATCAATTGGTGGTAAGAAGCATGACTAAGTGGCTTTCCAGGGAACACAAGAACCCAGTTGTCATCTGACCCTTTTCCTAAGCTTATTTTTCAGAGCAACTGGCTCAATTTCTAAGCTTTGCTAAGATGATCAATTTATGCACTTCAAGTTAAACTACACGTTGATTATGGGAGTTTTTTCAGCTTTAAGGACCTGCCGTGACAGTCTTAGGAAATATAGAATGAATGACATAAAAATAATTCTGAAAAATAAGGTCACTTAAAAAAATTTAATTATATACAGCAAACATTGATTGCATACTTACTAAAGTACTGTGGATATAAGGATGAAGAAGACAGATCCTTCTTTTACGAGGTTTGCAATCTAACCTGTGGTCATTACTTTTTAAACACTCTTTAAAACATTTAAAACATCTTTGAAATAGAAATAATTTATTCATATCTGATAGATAAAATCTTTTGAATTGTGATTTAAATTCCCATATTCATAATTTTTCTTCTGGAAGCTATAGAAATCTAAATAATATTATTTTACTTTTAGAGAAGCACTAAATATAAGGATTAAAATACTAAAATCTTAAGCAGGACTTCTGAGTCCAAATTCTAACTGCCTTCACTTGTGTCCCTTTCCACGTTTTTCTCCACCTCCAGTAAGGGTGCCATTTCTATATGCAAATTCAATTATGTCATTCATCAGCTAAAACCCCTCCATGACCAAGTGACTTTATCATAGTCACTTCTTCATTTATGCAGTGGTAGCAAAACCAACCAGCTATATATTACTCACAAGAGAGGCACTGGAAACAAAATGACTCAGAAAGTTTCAAAATAAAGAGAACAGAACTACACTCTAAAATACTAACAATGGACACAGGTTTGCGATATTAAAAAAAGACTAAATAAAATTCACGTAAAAAAATGTAATTTAAAAGAGGATTTTATATTGATAAAGGGGTAAATACATGAAAAATTATCAGTCGCAAATCTTTAAGTTTCTACTAATACAAGCAAAAAAATTTATAATTTTAGGAGCTAATTAATAAAACCACAAGCATAATGGGGACCAGTAAATTACATCTCTCAAAATTCAATCAATTAAGCTGAGATGTAAAGGAATAATGAATATGAATGGCACAATTAATTTTAGATATATAATATATAAGATATATAATATGTAAATACATCCAACTAAAGCAAATTCACATTATTTTAAAATATCTATGGAATAATGGAAAACTTGACAATGCATGATTGACAAAGAAAAATCACCGTAAATCCTCAAAGCAGAAATTATATAGATCATATTCTGACTGAGTTTTAATAAAATTAAAAATAAGAAAATAAAAATCAAAAAAGATCAATTTATTTTAATATTGAAAATGATCACCTAGAATAGTCTAGTAACTCAAGTAAATGAGTTTTTTTAGAAATAGTAATGAGTAAACCATACAAAAACTATGTTTTGTGTCTTATTTTATGCATAACACAATCCATAGTCTTCAATTACATTTATTAGAAAACAAAAAGAAAAGTGACTACATGGTATTTGGCACAGGTATTTATATTTTCTATCTACCCAAACCAAGTATCTACAGATAATAGTTTAAATTATTATCCAAGTGTCCAGACAATGATATATAGTATTGGTATGCAATTTACCCCAGAACCTCTGTCAAGCTTGGCATTAAATGACACTAGGAAGTGTGGAATATGTGAGAGTCATGGGGCTGACATGGGAGATAGCTTGAAAGTCTATACACAGAGCAACTAGACACTTAGATTCTTCTCCACTATGTGGCTCACTACAGCTACTCATAGGACATCGAAGGTACATAGTCCAGAGGACTTGAACCACTGAAGCCTATGTCTTGAAAACATCAGAACAGTATTGAATAAGAGAGTAGGGGAGAAGAATGAGACCAAGAACAGAAAGACAGATTTCCTGACACTGCTCCTCAGTATGCTTGTGGTCATAAAAATGGTTAAATTCCAGTCTGGACTAAAAACTAAGGATACTAACATTTGAGGGTCCTTCAAAAAAATTGGCATTTTGTACTCCCGCCACCACTCAATTAACTTGCCTGTATAAAGAGAACTTCTAATCATCATTTTAATGTCTAAATCTTACATGTGATGGGAAACCCAATGATCTTTAAATGTTTTAGGAAATTCACCTAAATGAAGAGAAAATTGTCCAAAACACAGAGAAAATTATCCCAAAATATAGAAGTATCAGAAAAAAGTTTCAAAATAACTGTTAAACCTGAGAGATAAAACAATGTGTTGATAAATAATGAAAAGGTATAAACAGCAGATAAGAAAGATCTCTTGGCAATAGAGAATATGCAATTTGAAATTTTAAATTTGGTAGAAGAATTAGAAGATAAGGTTAAGGAAATTTCATGGAAACTAAAATAAATAAAGAATGAATAAATAAATAAATAAATGAAAGATAGAGAAAAAAATATGAGAATATTTGAGGATTGATCCAAGAATGTGGAATCCTACTATTTGTAGCTGTAGAGAACAAACTGTTAAATGGAGGGAAGAAAATTATAAAAAAAAAATTACAAGAAACATATTCAAAACCAAAGAGGCACATCTCTGTATTAAATGGGTTCATCAAAAGGCATGGAAAAAAATCATACTGACAACCATCATTATAAAATCTCAAAATGTTATAGGTGAAAAGAAGATGTAAAAAATAGGTTAAAAATAAGGAAATGGAGATGAGGATCATTAAACATCTTAATTTCAATACTAGATGCTAGAAGATAGTGGAACAATGACTTTGGAAGTCAGGAAAAATTACTTTTAAACTAGCCAGAGTATGTCTCTAGCCAGAGTATCTAGCCAAAGTATCCCGTTCCTTCCCTTTTCCTCTCCCTCTCCAACTAAAATTGGGGTATTTTAGAACTATAAGAAACTCCCATTCATGGAAAAGAATTAGAGAATATGCTTTAGTAAAATAAGAAAGTAAAATAAAAAATAAAAACATGAGATCCAGGAAATATGGGATTTTGTTGAAGAAAAAAATGAAAAGAAGCTTCTGGGCAATAGCTATACAGTTGGCCTAGAAAGCAACCAGTCCAGACAGAGTAGGAGACTGAAGAGCTGGGATAGGGAAATCGCCAGGACAAAAGAGGAGTGAAAATTATTTGTTGTGCTTTAGTGTACGGAGAAAAATTGATAGTTTACACTTGGAGCATTTGGAAAATTATAGTTTTATATACACAGGCTATTAAGTAAAAGACAAAGATGAAACAAATATTAACTCCAGAACCAAAAAGTGCTCAAGAAACAAAAGAATATATAGTTCGATAGCAAACTGTGTTTACGCAGTCATAATAAATACTGACTATAATTTAAACAAATGATAAAATAAGAGAATGTTGAATTGTATGGAGTTTCTGTAATAGAGCAGAGCATAACAGAAATTAATAGATAACATCTAAAACTGATAAACTGATAAGTAGCAGTAGAAGTATTCTTTAGTGATAGGACAGTAATAGGAGCAAATGAAATAGTAAAAGATATGACAGTGGTTTCCACTAAGGAACAGGACTGGGCCAGAAGATTGTTGCTTTGTTTTTTGTTGTTATCAACTTTTTAATAGTAATTGATCTTATAATTTTCTGCTTATATTAAAATTTTCTATTAATTTTAAAAAGAAAAATATGTGTATAACCACTAAAATAAAAAGCCAAGAAGACCAAAAAAATTAAAGGAAGTGGAAGAGGAGTATTAATAAAGATAAAACTAAACTGAAATAAAATAATAAAAGCAGACTTCATAAAACAATAGTTCTTATAAAAGTTCAATGCAACAGTAAAATGTTGGGACTACATCAAATTAAAAGACTTCTGCACCATAAAGAAAAAGCTTACCAAAATGAAAAGACAACCTATGGAATGGGAGAAAATACTTATAAATTATATATCTGATAAGGAGTTAATATCCAAAATGTATTTTAAAAATCTTAAACAACTGAATAGCAAAACAAAACAAAACAAAATAAATAACCTCACAAATAATCTAATTAAAAAATGAGCAGAACATCTGAATAGAAATTTTTCCAAAGAAGACATATAATATAGATGGCCAACAGGTACATAAAAGATGCTCAACATTCTAATCATTAGGGAAATACAAATCAAAACCACAATGAGATATCACTTCATAGCTATTATCAAAAAGACAAGAAGTGAGCACTGGTGAGGATATAGAAAAAAGGCACTATTGGGCACTGTTGGTGGGAATGTAACTGGTGCAGCTACTATAGAAAACTATGAAATTTCCTCAAAAAATTAAAAAGAGAATTACCATATAATCAATCCATCAATACCACTTATGGGTATTTGTCTGAAGAAAATTAGAACACTAACTGGAAAAGATATATGTAACCCCATGTTCACTGCAGCAATATTTACAATAGCCAAGATATGGAAACAGTGTAAATGCCCATTGATGGATGAATGAATAAAGAAAATGTGATATATATTATATATAACAGAATATTATTTAGCACAAAAAAGAATGAAATCTTGCCAGTTGTAATAACATGGATGGACCTTGAGAGCATTATAGCTTAGTGAAATAAGCCAGACAGAGAAAGATAAATATCATATGGTCTCATTTATATGTAGAATCTAAAAAACAAAAACAACAAAAAAACAAGCTCAGAGATACAGAGAACAGATTGGTGGTTGCCAGAGACAGGGGTGGCTGGTGAGAGAAATGTGTGAAGGAGGTCAAAAGGAATAAACTTTCAGTTATAGGATTTAAAAAAAAAAAGAAGAGAACAAACAAATAAGCAATATTCACTATAAAAAAGAGGTAATAATTATTAAAGCAGGAAATGAAAATAGAAAAAAAATTACAAGGAGGATAATTTATACATCTTGATACCAAAATATGTCAAATCTAGATAAATCCCCTTTTAGCAAAACAAGGACTAGACATAAATAGGTCTGTAACACTGAAGAAACTGAGCAGGTAACAAAAATGTAAGTAAACAGTCCAGATAATTTTTAGGTCAGATCATTTAAAATCCAAGAGAGATGATTCTTATTATTATTCAAAAAAATTATAAACTAATCACACTTAGAAATATAATGTGAAAAGCAAAGAAAGCATTAACCAATCAAATTCACTATTAAATGAAAAATAAGTTTTCCACAGGCTCCAGTAAAAAATTTTAAACAAGGAGTTTAACAATAGTTCAAGATTAGAAAATTTATTAATGTAATCCATTATTTTAAAAATTACATAATTATTATAATGATTTTTAACATCTAGTTCTGACTCAAATTTTATTAAATTAATAAAAGTAATCTATTTAAAACCTTGAACATCCCTATTTATGTCAGATGTCTATTAATACAGGTAATATTCAAGGTTATTTTTGAAGTTCCAGTCAGTACTTGAGATAAATAACTAAGAGGGACAAACACAAGAAAATAATGGAACTATATTTATTTTTAGGTAATATGGTTGTTTACAAATAACTATATGATTCGTTTACAAATTGAAAAACTACAACTAATAAAAATTGAGTTGAGTAGATGAAAATAAGATATAGAGCAAAAATCAATAGTTTCTGTCTGTAGTATAAACAACTATAAACTATAACAGATTAGGTTCTTTTTCACAAAGAGCAAGAGTAAAATATCAAATAGTAGCTAGGAATATACTTAACTGAAACTATGGACAGTCTATAAATAACCAAGATCTATAAAAATGTAAATATTTTCTAAAAAACACCTATTAAATGGAAAGATATATTTGATTCCTGGAAAAGGAGAACCAATAATACATCAATTCTCCCCAAATTATTTTATAAATTATTTACTAATCCCAATCAATAATGTTCAGTATCCATATGGTTAAATCCTTCACTTTTTTCAAGTTTTGCTCAAATGTTTTTTTTTATGAGCTTTTCTTGATCATCCTATTCAAAAATTTAATCTGTTCCTCCACCCCACCATATTGATTAACTCCTCTATTTTTTTTCTTTTTTCCTTAGCTTATGTGTCTTCTAATTATTAGATGATTATTGTTGTATTAATACTTATTGTTGGCCTTATCTCGATAGGAAGTTAATGCCATTAGAGCAGGAATTGTTTTCTGTTTTATGAGTGAGGTATGCCCACTGCATTATGCCTGCTGTGAAGTTGCTCAATAAATTTTGTGATTTTTTTTTGACTATCAACTGTCTTTTAACTCTATTTATGATCTATTTGCCATATGGAAGTTAGTCTTTTTGTTTGTTTGTTTAATAGTCAAATCTACTTTTTTAATTAATCTAGAATTACATAACAACCATTTACATTTTAGATCAGTGGTTAAATCATTTTAAAAATAAAAACTAAATTGAATTCAATGAGAAAACGCAATGGTAATTTTTAAAACTGAAAAACTAAAAATTCTTCTGGAAGAGTAAATGTGCTAAAGGTTCAAGATGTTTTAAGGAAGACACAGACTTGCCAAACAGATAAATTAAATGGTATAATAATGGTATGAGAATAGACAAAAGAATTAATGGAGAAAAGTAGAGAAACCAGAACCTGACTCATTTACGAAGGGAATTGTGATTATGATTAAGGTACAGAAAAGATGAATAATTTAGTAAAATTATTGCTGAGATAAATGATTTGTCAGAAAAAATGTTATATCCCTTTCATCACAAACACAAAAAGTTCCAGATGAATTTGAAAATAAAATGTTTTAAAAAACTATTAAAATACTAGGCCAAACATATATTATATGATCTTGGCAAGAAAATCATAAAATTCTGAAATAATAAAGGCAAAATTGGATACATTTTGCTAAAATAAATAAATAAATAAATAAAAACTGACTTTTACATGGCAAATACACTATAAAAAGATAGTTGACAGTCTGTCAAAAAATATTTGCAATCCAGCCTTTTGAGCGATGCTTCTCTTGTTCAGGCCCGCTTCCACATCTGGAAGTGTACTTTCTCTCCTAGTAAAACTATTCTACTGTAAAAAAAAGAAATTTGTTATCCACATATGACAAGGGGTAAACATCAATACTACGTAATGAGCTTGGGAAATTAGTAAGTAAAAGTCCAACAATGCAACAGAAATAAAATTGCCAAAGAATATTACAAGGAAATAGATGTGTGAGCATGGTCTTTGGACCAAACTCAGCATTGAAAGCAGCTCAGGAAAAGCCATATGATAATCAGCTCATAATTATCAGCCGAGGAAATATATCTAAACCACAGAACATGACTCATCTGTGGGAAGCATTTTGTTAACACAGTGCCTGTAAAGGTATTAAAGATGCATAATATTAATGATGAAAAAATTTTCACCCTCACCGAAACCATGCTAAGATGCATTACTCTGGTGAGTTCTATGGAAAAGGAAACCAGCTCTAGAGAAAAGAACTATGATTCTTAGTGCTTTTAGGTTTTCAGTTTCAGAAAAGTGTCTTTTAATTCTTCTATTTCCCATCAAAAACTGCTCACCAAAATTGTGATATGTTGAGGGTGTAGGCGAAACATCACTGGAGAATGCCACTAGCCAGAAAATTTTGGTTCTATTTTTAAAACCATAATGTATAACATCTGACTTTGGAAATGCTATAAGCTTCCTCAAACTTCTTATATATGTACTGATTTCCTCAGCTGCAAAATGGCAACAGAGTACTCGCCCTGCCACCTGCATCCTAGTGCTGATGTCAATGCTGAATGATGAGACAGCAATTTGAAAATAATTGAATATGAAATAAAATTTGAAATAAATATAATTTTTTAAAGTCTGAAATGTTGTGGTCTCTTTAAAAAAGTTTGGAGAGAATAGAAAATATGTTGTTTTCCTGGTTTATGCACAGAAAAAAATGGTATATGGAAAATTAAACTCATAAAATGGGTTGCTTTCCATTTTTATATTGTCTCTATAATACTCTACTTTCTATTCATTAACCATGAAAAGAAGCCAGTCATTACATCCTCACTCCTTAATTCACATTTTATTTGGAAGGTGTAACTGGCTAAATTGTGTTTCTCCAAAATTTATATGTCGAAGTCCTAACACCCAATACCTCAAAATGTGACTGTACTTGGACATGTTTATTTAAGAGGTAATCAGTTAAAAGGAATTCATTAGAATGTGCCCTAATTCAATATGATTAGTGTCCTTATTAAGAAGGGGGAAATCTGATGACAGAGAATTTCAGGGGAAAGAAATTGTGAGGACAAAAAAAGAGAACAGCCATTTAATCCCTATACAAAAGGATAAAATCAGATGTTTATCTTATTCCAATCACAAAAATCAACTCGAAATGGATTAAAGACTTAAAAGTAAGTCCTGTGACAACAAAATTTCTAGAAAACATAGGGGAAAATCTTCATGACATTGGTCTTGGCAATGATTTCTTTGATATGACACCAAAAGCATAAATAACAAATGCAAAAATAGACAAGTAGAACAACATCAAATTAAAAGCAAAGAAAATAATCAACAGAGTGGAAAGGCAAAATACAGATGGGAGAAGATACTTACAAACCATCTACCTGATAAGGGGTTAATATCTAAAACATATAAGGAACTCCTACTACTCAATAGCAAAAAAAAGAAAAAACGAAACAAAACAAGTAAACTGATTAAAAAACAGGCAAAAGACTTGAATAGACATTTCTCTGAAGAAGATATAAAATAACCAATAAGTATATAATATGAAGTATGGTAAATAAAAAGATGCTCAATGTCACAATCATTAGGAAAACGCAAATCAAAACCACAAAGAGGTATAACCTCATACCTGTTAGATAGAATAGCTATTATTTAAAAAAAAAAAGAAAAAAAGAAAAAGAAAAAATAACAAGTGTTCGTGAGGATGTAGAAAAAAGGAATCCCTTGTGCATTGTTTGTGAGACTATAAATTGGTACAGCCAATTTATAGTATGGTGTCTCCTCAAAAAATTAAAAATAGAATTGTTATACAATCCAGCAATTGCACTTTTGGGTAAACATTAAAAAAAATTGAAATCAGGATCTCAAAGAGATTATTTTACTCTCATATTTAATGTAGCATTATTCATTTTGGTCAAGATATGGAAACAACCTAAATGTCCACTGACAGATGAATAGATAAAAAAATGTGACATGTCATGATGTATAGAAATATATATATATAAAGAATGTATAAAGATATATATTTATATATAAATTGTTGTATATAGGAAATCCTCCTATATACAACAATATGGACGAATTTGGATAACACTGTGCTAAGAAAAATAAGCCAGTCACAGAAGGACAATTACTGTACGATTCACTTATATGAGAATAAAATAGTTAAACTTATAGAAACAAAGAGTAGAATGGCAGTTGCTAAGAGCTGGCAAGGAAAGGGAAATAGGGAATTGCTATTCAATGGGTGTAGTTTCAGTTATTCAGGATGAACAAGTTCTAGAGATCCTCTGGATGACATTTTGCATTTAATTAACAATACTGTGTTGTGCACTTACAAATTTGTCAGGAGGATAGATCATGTTATGTGTTCTGATGAAAATTAAAAATTTTTTAATGTAAAAGAAAGAAAGAAGATAGCCATCTATAAGCTCAGAAGAGTGGACTCAAGAAATCAGCTTTACTGACTACTTGAACCTGGACTCCTAGAGGCTGTGGGGAAATAAAGTTGTGTTGTTTAAAACACCCAGTCTGTAGTACTTTGTTACAGCAGCCCTAGTGAATAACTACAGAAGAATCCTTGTTGTTAATCTATTTTTCCTGACCAAGCTGAAACTGCATGAACAGGGCAATAATGTGACTGGTTTACAGAATTAGGAAAATTATTTTTTCTTTACTAAAAACTAGATTCACACCTTTAAATGGACATTCTGAGCCCAGAATGCGTAATTTCTGATTAACTGGAAGTGAAAAATAGAGACTATATTACTCAGTTGGTGGTAATGTTTTCTGTACTTACATGTTCTGATTAAGCATACTCATGGGCTTGGCATATTTTCTTCAATAATTGGCTGTACATGCACCATTAATAAATAAGTGACATGGAGAGAGGTGACAGTGGTACTAGCCAGAAATAGGCTGTCTAGGCCCCCGGCAGGGGACTTGGGTGGGGAGGTATGGGAGAAATTAAAGCACGAGGCTTTGATAAGTTAAACTAAGGTGGTGATGATAACAACTTCATGGCCAAAACCCACAGAATCCTTTCACATGGACCAAGTTGAACTTGAAATATGTAAACTTGGAATGAGTTCTAGATTGTTGAATGGGAAGAATGTCTATAACAGTGCTCCTCAAATTTAATGTCCTTATGAATTACAAGAGATCTTGTTAAAACACAGATCTGATCAGGCAAGTCCGGGGTAGGGCATAAGATTTTGCATTTCTCATAAGTCTCCAGGTAAGTCCAATGCTGCTGGTTTGGGGACAATACTTGGAGTAGAACTTGTAGTACTTAAAGCACAAAAGGGAAAAGATCTTAGAGGCATTAGAAGGAAATCTAGAGCCACTCAGTCTCATTTTAAAGTTAAAGAAATACAAATTAACCAGATAGATGTTCTGCTTGTTCATCTGGCAAAGCTCTGGAGATTTGATGATACTTGGTAGGGGAGAGCATAGAGCTCTTTTATGTGTCAATGGCTGGAATGCTAATAACTACAATTTTGAGGTGGGACTTTGGCCCTAGCTATTAAAAGGCTAATAATTTTGAACGTAGTTTTTCACTTCTGCAAATATATCCTACAGATTTACTCACATTTGTGCAAAAAACCCCCCCAAAAACATAGCCTACACTTTCTGTAAAAGGAACATAAGTGTGAGTATATTTATGTGCTAGAACATGTATAAAATAATTCTGGAAATTTACAAAAGAAAGAAATACCAGCATAACCTCTGACAGAGGAGTGAGATTTACTTCTCACCTTTGTACTTACTGAGTGATTTTATTTTTCATATTCATAAATTAATTATTTTAGTTTAAAAAAGGGAGTGGGGGAGATAATTTAGAAAGGCTCATGAAAGTCAGAGAGAGCAGTAGGACCAATAGGGTGACATTGCTTCCTTCTCCTTCTGGAGTTCAGATCATGGAAACAGCAGTCATTGTCTGCTCATTATAATGCTGCTTACCAGTTTCAGGGGTCCCTCATTACTGCCTACACTGGGGTTTTAGCCCTGTGGGTCACTCAGAAGTCATTTTGTACTTCTGTGATGCTTTAGGTATTTAGGGAAAGAAACTCATGCGAGCCAGCTTAAAAAAAGGGAAAACGTACTGTAGATACGTTTTCCATATGTGGAATGAACTACAGCTGGAACATCTTCAGGTACCAAAGCAAGCATAAAAAGTAGACTCACTGTCTTTCTGTATCTCTTTGTCTCTGTCTCTGTCTCTTATGCTCTGTGTATGTTGACATCCTCACTCTGGACTCTGTATTTTTTTCTCTTGCTCTGCTCCTTACAGTTATGTCTTGCTCTGAACTTGGAACCCACTCTCCATCTCGTAGCCCTAACTCTGCTTCATATATAGTCTTTCAATTTCTGTTTCTGATTTTTGGCTCTCCCAGTATTGCCTCATTCCAGTTCCAGAGAGGTGGACTCTGATTGAACCAGTCTGACCATATTATGACTCACTGGCAGCCTGACATGGCTGTTTATCCCTTGTCTCATTGCCTAGGAAAGCAGTATGTTTCTCATGTCCTCTTCAGGGAATGCTGGTCTGCTGTTTTATATGAAAGGTGTTTTAAATGGAGTAGACACCATGACTGACAATTCTAATGCAGATCTTTTTCTCCAAACCCATTTCTTTTGTGGAGATCCAGGCTTACCATGTATGAATAAACACATTTGCTTACTACCAATTCTCTAGTCTTCTGTGGCATGTCACTTTTTATTTTTCTGTTCATAAAACTGACTATTTTTCCCCAAAATGCCCTACTCACACCCCTCCTGGACTGCCTCTGTGTGTAGTAGTTCTGCAACAGGCTGCATTCATAAACTAAATAACTATTCTAAGGCTCTGTCCTTCAAAAGCCTCAGGAGGTTTTTGGCCATCTTGCATCGGCTGGCCCAGTGGCCCAGGATTAGTCTTCTTGTGACTCCTCTGAGCGCCCATTCCACTCACAGGCCATAGGCACAATGAGGATGGTATCACTTTTTCATTTACTAAAAGATTGACAAATGCAGACAGGATCACACCCCAGAGGCTGAGAGATGGCACTCCTGTAAATTCCTGAGAGAAAAACAAATTGTTTTTATCTTTTTCAGCTGTGGTTCTTCATAATTACTAGCTTAGCAAAGTACAGAAACTAAGGAAATACAGTTTTTGTCAGCTAGATGTTTTTCAATACAGCATCCGATCAACACTATATATATATATATATATATATATATATATATATATATATATATATAGTTTAGTCCAAAGTAACTGTATACTTTTTGCATAATTCTTTCAGATTTACAACCCACTGCCCGATCTGACTTTCTGCAGAGAAATAGGACTGGGGGCAAAGATCTGCAGAGTCCAGCACTCAGAGCAGCATCTCTAGTTTTCCCTTTACCTGTAAAAAAAAAAAAAATTGAAAAGCTTTGGATAGAAGTGATGCCCATTCTCTCTATATTAATGCTGTTGGCATCTCTGCCATCATGTCCCACAGCACCTGTTCAATGTTCTCAAAAAATTAGGGATTCTCAATGAATGAAGACGTTGGCTACTTGCATGACTGCCTAGGTGAGGTTCTTAAATAAGCTGTGTTCTCTGTTCTTGTTAATTACATTTCTTCTGGCCATAATGGTACCAACTTTTTCATTGTAAATCTTCTCTCCTTGCTTGGTAGTTTTAAAATGATTTTTTAAATAAAATATTAGTGTTTAGATAGGTGGTAACACAAGATGCAGCATAGGATCCAATTAGCTTTTAATTAAAGCTAGGCAAGGGTTCAACTGAGTTTAGAAATATCAGAAATATCAGTGATATTCATGTCCCTCCAGGCAAGAGAAAGGCGATTTCAGCCTGGGCTCCTAACAGATAGCCAGTCTAACTGGTAGAAACCCAAAAAGCGAGGTAGGCAGCCTGCAATGAAAAGCATTTGGGGAAAGCAAGACTATTTCACAAAGAAAACTGTCAACCTGTCAGTCTTTTTTTCTAAAAAGACCTTTGCCTATCTCTGAGAATTAGTTACTTAGCCAGGCATGCTAGCTGCAAAGGGAAATCTTGTGACTAGAGCACAGTCACCTCTCCTTTCTGTACAACAATGTAAATATGGAGAAATCTAGATTTAAATGTTAATTTCTTGTCAACACAAGAAGATCATAATGTTAGATGCCACTGTCCAAAATAAAGCTCAAAGTTCTAAAGGTAATACAAGCAGTAATAATGACTAAAAATTTCAAAAAGTTCTGAGCAAGTTAAAGCTTAATCCTTGTGGACTGGTGTGTTGGTAGCTTTTTTCCAAACTTCTAAAAAGAAGCTAGATTTTAAAAATAATAATTTTAACAATTTTTCACCAGTCCTTTCCCTTTCCCCCTCCCCAATCTTCAGTCTTATTTTTCATTGATGTGGTTGTTGTTCTGTTTTTAACTTTTCCTTATCTTGGTGATTTTTTTTTCTTTTTTCCTGAATTTCCCTGAAGAGAAATATATCAATGGAAAGACACAAAGACATCAAAACAGAAGCCAGAAAACTATCTTGGACTTGGAAAGAGAGTATTGACTGAAACCAAGGAGGGTGCTGGGGACACAGCAGGCTCTCTGAGAGGAAAATCGATAATGATAACAGAGTCTGATCTGGCTGGGATTTGGTTAATGAAATACTCCCCTCTCCACAGCTACAGGAAGAAGATGAATTGGTAATGGTAGCTCACTGCAGGTTATTCTATCCTAAGTGTTTCTCCTTATTCAACCTTTAAAAGGAAAGGATGCCTATTTACTTGGATAGGACTCTTTTGAGTCCCTGTTTCACTGGCAGCTCAGAGTACTTGAACCTAATAAGGCCTCCAAGTCCCAAGTATCACTGATTTTGGCCAAATAACAGTTGTGTGAGAATCTCATTATTGTCTAAGTTTCAGATTCAGGGGCACACAGGGAAAGAATTCCAAGCTGCCATTTGGGAGGGTGAGATGAATATGTCTTACAATAGAGGTATCATTAATTTAATTGCCATTGGGTGGGTGGTGGTAGTAGAGAAATAAGCATCAGCGGTTGGAGAGAAGTGATGGGCCCCATCTTTGGTATTAGGAGGACTGGGTTTTAGAGCCATCTTATTTTAGTTAAGTGCTTTCATTTAACATAAAATCATTCAACAACTGCAATACATTCCAAACTATCTTTGAATTCCTTTCTAGCTTTTTTTTTTTTTTTTTAATGCCATCACACTAATCCACAGAGCTAGGAATGCTCAAAGAATGATGTTATAGGGTTATCATATGGGCAGGGGGGAAGCTGGAAACAGTTACTTATCTCTAACTCACGCCTTCGCATGCCAGCAAACGACATGTGAACATTTTATATGAGATTTCTGATGTTTCTCCTTTCATATATTTTAGTCTATTTGTTAGTTATGGGATATCTTTTTAAAATCTCTCCTTTCTTCCTTTTTCCATCTCCTACACATAGTTACCACCTCAATTGTTTTTTCTCACCAACTATGTCCTCATGTGACCCCCACGCACAAGTGTGAAAATGACTTGGTCTGAACAAGCACTTACACAGCAGGTAAATTCCATCATGTTGGAGGGAGATTTTGTACCTAATTTTTTCTTAAGTGTTCTATTAATAATAATACGAATTAATTTTCTTTCCAGTATTTTCTCTTCTTTAAGCTTCTAGAAGTAGCTGTGACTAGCAAGAATCGAAGGGAAAATACAATCTCAGTGTACGTTTTTAAGATTTAAGGTTTCCCTGAACTTTTTCATCATTAATGGTGGGTGTCTCGTAAAGTGGGGAAAAGATTCTAAAAGTGGGTCTCTGAAAAAGTTAAAAGGTATTTGTTTGCTGAATATTTACTGAACAATTATGGTGTGCAGAGTACTGTAATAGGCACTATGGAGAAATACGAAAAAAATATATACCCAGCAGTGGCAGAGGCTTCTAGTTTTCTATTCAATATACCTTTAATCATTTTTGTCACATCCAATCATTAGCACATTATGTCAGCACTATTCTTCGAAATATATATGAAATCTGATTCCTGGGCCATCATCATCCTTTACCCAGCTTATTGCAACATCTTCCTAACTGGCCTCCACTCCTCCTTGGTCTCCCTACTTCTATAGATAAGCAGAGACTGCTGAGATCAGATAAGCAGAGACTGCTGAGAGAGGCTGGAGGCAATCACAAAAGTAGGGAGGTCAAGATAAGTTTCTAAGGGAAGATAAAGAGCCTGGCTTCAGATATATCTTTTTTAATATGTCATACTAATACCGACCTAGAGCCATCTGGCAGATGATTAGAGATGAAGAAGTAGGACTTGGAAAAGAAGTCAGGGTGGAAGAATTAGATGGACGAGACGCTCCCATAGAGGAGATACAGGAAGCTATGTTAATAATAGTTTTAGAAGCTGTAGACAGTTGAATTTCAGAAGGAAGAAGATTTAGTAAAAGCAATAGACAAGGACCAATAAGCAAGCTGGTAGAGACCCACAAAATTGAGGAATGCCAACAAAGAATGGTTTCAAGAATTAGGGGGCGGACAATTATGTTCAAAACAAAACAACAATTTAAAAACACTAAAAGCTAAATCGGAACTTAAAAAAGAGGACTGGGTTTGGCAACATGTTTACTGGGGAGCTTTATGAGTGTCGCTTCAGTTGTGAGCAAAGACTACCAGGATAAAGAAGAAGGCAGCATTGGGGTAAAGTGCATGACATGAAGAGTTTGGCAATAAGAGAGACATAGCTTGATAGGCAACAGTTTTGTGTCCTTTAAAAGAGAAGAATTTGTTTATATTTGAAGGTAAAGTTAAATAAATCAGTACAAAAGAGATGCTGTGAAAAAGGAAGATTAATGTGGAGAGAACTTATAAAAGAACATCTTTTTCTTTGAGTCTATAGAAAATGTTAAGGGATCAGAAGTAGATGTATTTTCAAGGTAAACATTAAGGATCTTTTTTGGAAAGATATTGATTTACACAGAAGAAAGAGGCAGACATCTGCTGAGAACTGAGCTAAAGAGAAATGAAATTTGATCAAGAAGGGTAGAGAAGTTTTCTAAGGCTAGTTGGGGAGTGCGTTTGGGCAAATATTTTAGTGTTGAAGTTACTGCATAGTTTGTAGTGACTATGATACATATAAAAAGATAAGAAAAGTTTCTTCAGTTTGAAACTGGAAATCCAGTTGAAGCTCAAATCAGCATTAACATTAAGCTGAAGCTCTTAATTTCATCAATTTAGATTTATCTAGAGATCAGGAAAATGTAACTTCAGAAGAAGAACTAGAACAAACCCATGGTCTCTTTGTTTTCCTCAAAACCTTTCTAGATGTGAAGCACTTTTCAAATTAACAGATTCCTTAGTCTGATGAGGCTGAAGGTATCACAGCTAAAAATCAGTGAACTCAAGCAGTCTGCATAAAGTATAGATTAGAGGAAGTAACTGCCAGAGGACAGGTAATTCATGTCCAGCTGGTTTCCAAGTAGTGATGAAACGAAAATATAGGTTCTCTGAAAGCAGGCACTTTGCTTTAGTGCTACATTCCCAGCACTTAGAATAGTGCAAGGCACACAGAAAGTACTCAATGAGTATTTGTTGGCTGACTACATGAACAAGGGCTGTATCATGCATTTTCTCTGCACAAATGACTAGCAATTTTTAGAATTGCTATTCAACTTAAGAACATTTGCTTTTGTCTCATTACAATACCAGTTAAACTACACACACAAACATACACACTTTTGTGTATTTTACACATGTCCTTAAAGTATCCATATGATCTCTTCTTGAAATGATGATCCTAGGTACTCTTTGGTATTTCTGACTTAGTGATTCTGGGTGAGGGTGGTTTGTGTGTCTCCTGAATTTCAGCTCAGGAGCACAGAGCTTAAAGATTTGGAGAAGAAGCTGTAGAGTAGAGAAGCTTAAGAAGCAACTGAGTACCAAAATGAAGACTCAAAGATAAGAAAGTAAATGTAAAGATCACCTACAACTCCATTCACTGTAACTGCTAACCAACAATATAATCATACTACACGTATTGTCTTACAACTTTTTGTTAACTTAATAACATTCTAGCCATATTTTCAGGTCTGTAAATGTAGATCTACTACATTATTTTGTAATGGTATTGTTTTATCATATAAGCATACGACAATTTACTTAGACATTCTGTTATTGATGGGCATTTTAACGGTTTCAGCTACAATCTCTGTTTCAGTGAATGTGCTTGTACATATATCTTTATGTACTTGTGACATTATTACTTTAGGATGGGTTCCTAAAGTTAGATTTGTTGCTGCTAACTTTTCTCTTATGATATTACACCTATAAGTCCTTAGCAACCAGAATGCTTCTTTTTCAGAACTTTTGCTTGCATTGGCTTTTAGCAATCTTTAATTTTTGCCACTGATAAGCAAAATGCCTTCTAACTGCTTTTAAATTTACATTTCATTAGATATTGTCAAGTTTTACCATCTTTTTGTGTGGCCATTTGTGTTTATTTTTATGTGAACTGCCTCTTCAGATCCATTGCTCAATTTTCTATTAGATTGACTTTATTAGTTTATATAAACTCATTTTGTACTTTGATTAACATTTTATTTGTAATACATTACAAATGTTTTCTCCTAGTCTGCCACTTTTATTTTTGTTTATTTATTCTTTGCTTTCATAAAGTTTTTAATATTCATACAGTTATATTAAGCTTTTTGCTTTGAGATTTTAAATTTTAAACATCAAACCCCAAGCTTAGAAAATTATTTTTTATTTTCTTCTAATACTTGTATTATTTTATTTTTATATTTATATTTCTATTTTAGATAAAATTTATTTTGTACATAAGCCAGCATTTAACTATTTCGTTATATAAGGGTATCCAATTGCTTTCATACAATTTGCCTTAATTCATTTTGCCCTGGGATTTAAAATACTACCATTAGTACATATTAAATTTCCATGTGTTGGGGGGTTTCTCTAGATTCTGTTTCTGTAATTGGTTTATCTGGTAGGGAAAATCTCATTATAATTCATTTTCAAAGCTATCTTGGTTATTCTCACTCATTTATTCTTCCAGGGGGACTCTAGAATCAATTTTCAAGTTAAAAATCAAACATACTTATGAAGTGATTGGGACTTGTTTTGAATCACCATATATATATATATATATATATGAATATATATGTATATATATATAGATATATACATATGTATATCTATCTATCATCTATCTATCTATCTATCTATCTATCTATCTATCTATCTATCTAGTATTTCCACTTAGTACATAGCATCTCTCTTCATTTATTCAGACATTTTTTTAGGCCTTTAAATATAATTTTAGAGGTGTTTTTAGGTGTTCTAATATTTTTGCAGCCCTTTTTGGCATCATTTAATACAATAACATTTTCTCATTTAATATCCTAAGGACTTAAAAATGTGTCAATACATTTTTTAAATGTTGAATCATCTTTGAAACATGTGTTATTTTATTTTCCATATCTGATTTCCTGATGTTTTGTTAGGGATTTTTGCACGTATATAAGTATATGATAACTCACCAGCATTTTTCTTTTAGTGCTGTTTTTTTAGCTTTATGGTGAGAGTTTTGTTGGCTTTATAGTCTAAATAACATAGAAATTATCTGTTCTGGTAAATTAAGTATACTTTGAGTCTGATATCCATAAATGATAGATCTTTAAAAAACTTTTCAATTTTTCCAGATTAGTCTACTTGGCTTTTCTAACGTGATTGAGTTTTTGTTTTTGTTTTTCTTTTAGTTTTTACATTTTATTTTGACTATATGTCATACACTCAATTCTGACTTTCAAATTTTGGTAAAATAAATTCAAAATAATTACTTAAAATTATTGGAATCCATGCCACAACTGCTGTAATTCTTTTCTAGTTCATTCCTAACCTAGCAATTGTTTTGTTTTTCTCTTTCACGGTCTTACTTAGTATACCAAGTATTTACCCATTATATTCAGGTATTTCAAGAAATGTGTTAGTTTTATTTATCATTTTTACTTATATTTTTATTTTCTTCTTTAATAAATTTTAGCTTTTAAATTAATTCTTTCCTTCTATTTTCTTTTGATTCATTTTGTATTCTCTTCCTTCTATTCCTAGTTTGCTGAAACTTATGAATGACAATTTTATCAATAGCTTTTTCTGCACCTTTTGTGATGACTATGATTTAATTTTTTTAAATGTGTTAATATGGTGTTACTGATTTTTAGATGTTGAACCAACATGGCCCAGGAATAACCATTATGTATTATCCTTTTAAAATATTGTTGAATTTAATTTGCTAAAAGTTTCTCTTAAAGAAAGTTTCCTTCTATGTTCTTTGGAATATTGGTCTGTAGTTTTGTTTTGTTTTGATTTTCAAATAATAAAAATTGATTTAGTACAGAGTACTGCTGGCTTCATAGAATGAATAGGGAAGCATTTTCTCCTCTTGAATTTCTGAAAAAATTTGTGTAGAACTGATGTTATTTCATTTTTAAATGTTTGAAGGTAGTCATTAATGAAGTCATTTAGCTTGAGTTTTCTTAGTGGAATGTTTGTTATATGAATATGTAAGTCAGTCTTTAAACAGCGGTATGAAGTTTGTGCTTTTTTTCTCATTTTTAGACAAAATAACTGAAACTTGGGGGGATTAAGTAAGTTGCCAGAAAAAAAATCACATACCTAGTAAATAATAAAACAAGGCTTTTAAACTTATAACTTTCTTACTTAGGATCAGAATACTCCAGCCACATATCGATTGTAAATATTTTATTCTAGTAATAGGCATTTGAGTAAAAAGTGTAGTTTTAAATTTATCTATTTATCATCCATTCATTTCTTGCTATTATTCAACAGGAATCTGTACTGCTTACCATGAGGCCTTATTATTATTATGTGTCAGTCTTGGTGTTCTAGCCATGCTAATAGAGACCCAACAAAAGAGGTGGGTATAAAGGACAAGTTATTAAGGATTAGTGTTAATGTCTCCTGTACATTCAGAGAGAGATTTTTTGCATAGATCCTCAGGAATGCTTACCTTTGCTGGTATTACAGTATTTTGAACCTCTTCTTCCCTATCTCTCTCCAGCACTGCCTTCTTACCCCAAATCACATCATTCCATATACCCTTGTGCTTAAGAAACTTTTAACCTGGATGCTAGTTCAGATTAAAATCCAAAAAATTATACCATTCCTTTACAAGTAAACATAGAACACAAACAGTCTTAGACCCTGTAAGCCTGTTGTCAAGGCTAGGCAAACAAAAATTCTCTGATGTGGAATTTCCAAGAAGTAGTTAAAACTAAGCCTACCTGATCTTCTTAACAATCAAAATGACAACCTTACTCCCAACCCTCCTCCATCCCCATGCTTTTAGGTTTCTCACCAATAGTCTTGAAATATTATAGCTTTACAAATGTCCTGGCATCTATTTTCTTTTTTCTTTTGCTATGTAGGGCATAAATAGAATGAAATCATCTGTGAAGTGGCAAGATTATATATTTTTCTCAATTATATATTTTTCTTTTACTTGAAACCACATGTTGCTTTACTATGAATATTTTTCAGTTAGGTTAAAGGAGGACAGAGTTGAAAATATTCTTACACTTAAAAAATAGTTGTTGCCAGGAGAGTTTTTCTCAGTCTGAAAAATAATGCAGTGTGCCTCCAAAGCAAAAAAAGTGTCACAAGAACTGGAAGCCAAGAGGCTAAAAACAAAAACAAAAAACCCCTCAATCTTAACATTTACTTAGGTATATGTCAATGTTTGGTAGGAAAAAATTAAACTTACATCTGTCATAGCTGTCTAGACCAACATCATATGATAAATGCTTTAATAGATTGAACTGGAAAACAGGACCCAGACAGAGATTGCACTTAGCTTTAACCCAATGATTCTTTGAATTATCAAAAATTTGGCTTTAAATTTTAAAATCTGCTGTCAAATATCCTGATTAAATTACTAGATAATCAGATGGTGATACACACAATTTTAAAATTTAAAGTTAAAAAATTTTAGTTCATAAAATTATATTGCAAATGAGAAAAGTGAGGCACAAAAAGTCTAATTAATTCAGGCAATATCCAATTTTCAGGTAGTACTATAACTGGGATCAGAACCTAGGTCCCACAACTGACCAAAAACATTTTCTTCATAGCACACAGTTTTTATACAGGTAAGAGATGTGGGAGGGTAAAGAAAACAAAACTTAAAAAACAAACTGAGTCTCTCTTAATTCTGCATATATCTAAAGACTCTTAAACCTGCCATACTCCAGTAAACATACAGAATTTTTACTGAGTAATAAAAATTATAATATATGGCAAAATTGAAAATTTTGTAATATATGGCAAAATCAGGACATAATAGCTGACACTTTTTCTTTTTAATTAAAAGAAACAGGAGAGTAGCTATGATATGATGCTTGCTTGAGTAGAACACTAGTAGAGAGTTGTTGCTAGTGAGAAATGATGCATTAGTGTGAAATGATGCAATAGTCTACTAGTCCAATTATATCACTTGTAGCAAACAGAGCTATAAAGCAAGAAATCAGTGCTGATGATGTTGGATAACAGTATAATATAAACCAGCAATAATCAAGGGTTATGCTCACCATACAAAGCCTGATTTCAGAGTTTTACCTGACTTGACCAAAAAGTTGTCAAAGAGAAAGTATCACAGAGGTTATAATAATAAGTGAGTTACAAAATTATTTCAACTTTAATAAATTTTTATTTTGAGGTAATTGTAGATTCATACACAGTTTTAAGAAATAGTACAGAGACATCCTATGTAGCCTTTATCCAATTCTTCTCAATGGTAACTACTTGCAAAGCTATAGTATAATATCACAACCAGGATGTTGACATCAATACTGTCAAAATACAGAGCAGTTCCATTACCACATGGATCCCTTGCTATCTTTTTATAGTTACACTCACATCCTTTCTGTCCCCATTCCTTTCTTAACCCCTGGCAACCACTAATCTGTTCTCCATTTCTATAATTTTATTAATTCAAAATGTTACATAAATGAAAATGTATGGTATGTAAACTTTTAGGATAGTATCCCTCCCACCCCACCTCCCGCCACTCAGTACAGTTCTCTGGATTTTCATCCACGTTGTTGGATGAACTGAGAATTCATTCCTATTTATTGCTGCACAATATTCCTTAGTATATATGTTTCACAGTTAGTTTAACCATACACCCATTGAAGGACATATGAGTTGTTTCCTGTTTGGAGTTATTATGAATAAAGCTGCTATAAATGTTTATGCATAAATTTTTTGTGAACACAAGTCTTCATTTCTCTGGATAGATGCCCAGGTATGCAATTGCTGGGTTGTACAAGTTTAGTTTTTTAAAGAAACCATTAAACCGTTTTCCAGAGTAACTAAACAATTTTACATCTCTATCAGCAATGTATGAGTTGTTTAGTTTCTTCATGTTCTTCCAGCATTTAGCATTGTCACTATATTTTAACTATTCTGACTTTAACTACGTAGTGAAATCTCATTGCGGCTTTAATTTGCATTTCCCCAATGACTAATAATGTTGAACATCTTTTCATGTGCTTATTTGCCATCTGTATATCTTTGGTGAAATGTCTCTTCATGTCTTTTCCAATGTTCTAATTAGATTGTTTGCTTTTTCACTGATGAGTTTTGAAAGTAATTTATATATTTAAGTTTCTAGCCTTTGTCAGATGTGTGATTTGCAAATATATTTTCCTAAACTTTAGCTTGTCTTTTCATTCTCTTAACATAGATTTTATTGAGCGAAAGCTTTTCATTCTGATGAGGTCAAATTTATAAATTTTTCTCTTTTTGGATTATACTTTTGATGTCAAGTTAAAGAACTCTGCCTGCTCTTAGATCTGAAAGATTTTCTACCATTTTATTCCAAAAAGTTGTATGTCTTTACTTTTAAGTCTGTTATTTTGAGTTAATTTTTTATGGTGTAAGGCTCAGATAAACGTTCTTTTTCTTTTTAACCTTTGGACATCCAGCCACCCCAGTACCACTGCTGAAAAGGCTGGACTTCCTCTATTAATTTGCTCTTTCACCTTTGAAAAAGCCCAATTTGGCACTTTTGTGTGGGTTCTATTCTATTTCTGGGTTCTCTATTCTGTTGCATTGATCTATGCGTCTATCCCTTTACACAATCTTGATTACTGTGGCTCCCTAATATGTTTAAATTGGATAGACTGTTTCCTTCCATTTTATTTTCTATGTCAAGATTTTTAGTTATTTTATGGCATGTGCTTTTCTTTTTGTCTTTTTCTTTATTTTTTTAGTTTTATATTAGTCTCAGATATGTAGTATCATAGCTAGACATTTGTATATATACAAAGTAATCCCTGCAATTACTCTAGCACCCATCTGGCACTGCACACAGCCACTGCAATAATATTGACTATATTATATTGACTATAATATATTGACTATATGCTGTAGTCTACATCCTTATGACAGTTTTGTAACCACTAGTTCATACTTCTTCATCCCTTTACATGGCATGTGCTTTTCCATATAAATTTTAGAATAAGTTTGTCTATATCTGGAATTTAATGTGAATTATGTTAAATCTGTATATTAGTTTGGGCAGAATTGACATCTTTAGTATATTGAGCCTTCTAATCCATGAACAGGGTATGTTCTCCGTTATTTAAGTTTTAAAATTTTTTCTTTCATCAGAATTTTGTAATTTTCAGTATACAGATCCTATACATATTTTGTTCCATTTATAGCTGAGTATCTCATCTCTTTTAATTCTACTGGTTATAAATGGTATTGTTTTTAATTTTGCTTTCTACATGTTTGTTGTTAATATATAAAAATGCAATTGATTTTTGTATGTGGATCTTGTAAATTGATTTTTTAAGAAGTAATGGTATTTAACAATATGTATTAGTATTCTACTCTGTAAATCACATCATATTATGGGGAACATTGAAGTATAGTTAATCACTACCTATATTTTGATTGTGTTTATACCACTCAATATACCCCTCTCGGAGGTTCAAGAAGTGAAAAATATAAGATATAACTTGAGTCCATAGATTAAACAACATACTTGAAGAAAAGCACTGATGAGAAGTTTTGCAAATGGATAAGAAGAAACTATTGGGTAAAATAAGTCTGAAGAATACATCAGGGTAGAAAGTTCCCAGGCCTAGAATTCTGAATATGTGGGTTCTAATTGCCCTCTAGATTTTTTCTGTGGCTCAGGGAAGCTTCTGAAGGACTTTCTCATCAATAAATGGTTCTTATTACATATCATTTTCCCCCACAACACATTTTAGAATCCAATGAGATTATACTAGTAGACATGCTTTTGAAATAGAAATACTATACCAGCATAAGGTTAGAAAATGTTCTCTTCTCCAGTGATTTAAATAATTAAGAGCTATTTTCCACTTGGAAGATGCTTTTAAGTTTTAGCATAAAGGTGAGATGTGTCTGATCAAGGTAGTCTGTCTACAAACAGCCATGTTTCTGGGGAACAGGACTTAATTACATCACACCATGTATGAATGAGTGCCCCTTCCATCCAGGCCAACTGGGCATTATTACAAGTGAGTAATTGCACTGCCTTTCATCACTCGCCTAAATCATTAGAACACAAGATTATTAAACCAAGACCCTACCAATTTAGCTGCTCAAGGATGGAGTCTATTAGACCATCTGCTACCTTATCAACACCAGACACAGCAAGTCCAGGCAACTTTATGCCCAACATGTAGGACTTACTGCTTCCACCTGATCCATATACTATTTTTAAGTGATGGTTATTTAATTGCTAGAGCTAACAAGCAATCCAACAACTGTCCTCAGCTGTTAGTAAGATTTGCCAGAAGTGCACTGTTTGGTTCAGAAACAACCATTGCACAACATAAGGTTATTTCAAATCTTGTTGTTTAGAATAGAGTCTGAAAAAACTATTTAAGGAAGGAACAAGTGTTAAAGACACAGAATTGTGACCTCATCTTCCTCTCTGCTGAAGTTCTCTCACTATGCAGAGCCTCGGTTATTTTAAAAAGGCGGATAGCAAAAGAGAAATGTGAAATATAGAAAATGTGTGCATTAATTTTTACTTTTTTTCTCTGAGTCCTTCTTCCCTACCTTACATCTTATTTTTCTGTGAAGGCAGAAGTTATTTCTATATTGTTTACTATTATAGCTAACACCTATAGGTGCTTCACAAGTTTTTCATAAATAAATGAATGTTGCCTAGATGAATATATAGATGTATACTCATATATAGGGGAAGAGGTAATGGAGGATGTTCACGCAGAGTTTGATAAAAGGAGGAAAAGTTTTCAGAAAGCAAATCCACCAGTTTAGTTACTTTCAACTTTTTCAGAAAATTCTAAGAACCAGAAAGTCTGCAAGAAATGATCTGGTGTATTGGAGAACTGACTTGTTGGCAGAGTGCTTTCATCCAATAATGCTTTGGATGAAAATGAACTGGAGGATTTGCCATTCTCTCCCAGATAAATCCTACTCTACAATTCTTCACTGATGCATCAACTTCATGAACCCAAGCCTCCGTAGCTTAACCACTTAACCACTGTTTGCTTCATAATGATATTTCACTTTTTATCTAAGCAAGTGACAACATTCTAAGTTCTTCAAAAGCAAGGCCATGGTTATCATTGTACATTTCGAATATACTTGGATAAGTACATAGCATATATTGACCACTGCAGACTGATTGAGGGAAGGATCCTTGTTTTTATCATCTTAGCAGTTGAGGAGGAAGAAATCTGTGTCTCTATGTCACTTTCCACTAGGTTCTTCAAAGCTTAAGGAAATAAGTCACTTAATTTTTCAAAGATTCCCATCTGATTCTCTTCTAAGAATTAATATATAACAGGGACTCCCTCCTTAAAAGGTTATTCCTCCCTAACATTACTTTAGTTAAATTGCTCAGGATATTAAATTTATTTGAAACATTTAAAAAGAGTGATGGTACAAGAGAGAGTAGCTTTTTTTGGAGTCAAACAAACTGAGTTCAAATCTAGTTTCAATCCTTGTAATCTTGTGGCCAAAGACAAGTTATTTAACCTTTATAATTGTTGGTTTTCTTAACTATGAAATGATGGAGATGAAGTGGCTGTGAGAATTAATTGTGTATGAAACTATTTAAGAAAAAGCTGGCACTTTGGTGAGTACCAATAAATGGAGGGAATTACCAGCTTTGGTTAACCTTTCTAATCTTTGATATCTTTCTCTGAAAAGGAAGATGACACAGTAGGATTTATATATGCATCTGAGAAGGGAGAGTGGAGGGGGGCAATAGTGTACAGAGATTATTTTCTTGAGGATACATTTTACTCCATGATACTGTTTTTAAAACATTATTTTCTACATTATCACAAACACAGAGTTAGAATAGAAATTAAAATATGCATACCTTCTTATAAAAAATTAGGAGGCTTCAGAACAAATCTCTAGTTGGCTTCAGAACGTTTAGTACTACTCCTTAGACTCTATGGAATTATGTTTACTCCACCACTGTCAGGAGTAGTTGAAAAGAACAATTTGAAAAGCACTGTGAGAAAATGACTTGACAACCATAAAATACTAAAAACTATTAGTTGAAATAAAGCATCCCATGTCTGCTAAGTTCCCTCAGTATGACCAAGAGCCAGACGGCAGGCACATGTAAACTAAAATGGGTAGAAATTTGTTCTGCTCTATTCTCAGCATAAGCCTGTCTCCACTATTGCTGGTCTCTCTCCTCAAAATATCTCTTTCTATATTTCCCTTGGGGAACTGAGAAATTCTTTGAAGACTGGTTGATATTGTGGTTTTAATTCCCCTAAAGGAACATTAAGGAGAATTTTAGCAACTCCCTGGAGGTTTTCAAGTGAATCCATCCCCCCTGTTTTTCCTTCAGAAAGTGGGAACTCTCAGCTCAAACATTAAGCTTACCATGTTCCTAGAACTCACAGGAGTGCCAGACTTTATACTGATTGCAAGATTTTTCTAACAGTGAACCTGATGTTTACCTTTTTAAATTAATCTCATGTATATCTAAAAGTTACACATTATTAGACAGTTTTTACATTAGGAAAACTATTTGTTACCAAAATTATACTACATCTCTCCTGTTACCAATATAACAATCAATCAATCAATCAAAATTCCTCCTGAAAAACAATGCATACCTCCAGATGGTCTCCAGGTATAATTGGGTTAATGGGTCTATAGATTATAAGGCATACATAGTAGACAGTCAAGATTTTAGTAGATTTATTTGCTCATTTGACAACTGTTTGCTGAGGGTCAATGATAGGCCAGGCACTGTTCAGGACATTGGATGCATAGATGTATGAGGACGAGTAAATGGGTAGATAGAGACATGGATAAATTTGTGATGGATATATTAATAGATGAATAACTCTCCAAAATGTAAGGCAACTAATATCTTATTAAAACCAAACCCAGTACTACCTTAGAAAAGATCAAAGGAAGAGAGCATGTTATTTTTTTAAGGAATAGGTTCAGGTCTATAATCATTAGGGCATACATTATTTTAGATGTAACTTGGGCTATGAGTGAAGTTTCTTGGGTGTTTGTGATAGTTACTCATAGGAAGAGTTATGAGTAATTTTAACTGTAGTAGGTGAGAACTTTTCTTTGATTTACCACAAATGGGCAAATTCATTTATACCTATGGTGGGGTGCTTTCATCTCCTGTGAGAGGCTCCTAAGTTTGGTATGTTGGAACAGAACCAGCCTTTAAAGCCTAAGGAGAAATTGAAAGTCTCTGTTGATGTTTTAATTTATATTTTCAGGTTTTATAAGCTATACCCAAACTTTGCTCTTGGGAAATCATTATTTATCTTAGTGATTTGTCTGTCTATGTTATTTAGTATAGTATATGCATGGAAAATGTCACCTTTCTGAAGATAAGAACTTTCTGGCTATTCATAGCAATATTATCACAATATGACACAGTACCTAGAACTTTTGTTGACTTAATGAATCAAAAAATTCAAGGCCCAGATTAAGTTTTATTACTGTGACCATGACATTCCACCTTGCTACATATTAGATCATACCTCTCTAATGCATTGTAACTCGCTTCATCTTTGCAACTCCTAGCCCTGATAACAATGAGTATTAGAAGTAGTAGAAGAAAAAAGTAAAATCAGTAGAAACAAGAAAGTGCATTTAAATAAAAACATAAAACACCATCTGTATCATACTGGTTATTTCTTTCTCCTGACCACACAATATTGGCTCTAATATGTTTTAAAATTAAGTTATTCTTTAGCATTTTCTCAGATTAGTTCAGATTACTTCTCTTCAGGGACTGTGGATTTTCTTACTTTTTTTAATCTATAAAGTTCTGGGTAGAAGTATCTGTCATTTAGTATTAGTTGGAATGCTAGTTGATGTTCTCGCTTAGCAACGTCCAAGCTTTAAAATAGACCAAATTCTCCATTTTCCAGGTTATAAGCAGAAACTACCAGAACCATAAAGATATCATCCTAATAGATTTCCTCCCAAACTCCTATTAGTGTCTGGCCTTGGGATTTTATAACCTTTATCAATGGCTAAAATAATGTGTCTGGATTCACTTATACAAAGAGCATCAACCAAATCCTATCTTCCTTGAATTCTTGACCAGTTTGCTAGATGATTACCATACTTTACTCATTTGCTTAAGAGAACTTAGACATTGTTTTCAAGTAATAATCATAATCTTAATAATGCCTCCCCCCCCCATTTTCTGCCCAGCATATAAGGCTTCTCCAATGTTTGATACTTTTTAATTTAGTCAATATCTTTTAAAACCTTAGATTAGAGGACTCACATTTATGTACAAGACCAGGAGAAAATATCCATCTCTAGCACTGAAAGCAGAGATGCCAGGACATGTTTTGGTCTAGCCTGTCCTGAGGCAATACTTTGTTTTGATCTAGAATATTGTTTAAGAAAAAAAGATGGCTAATCCATCATTTAAGACCAAAATATCATTCTCAGGTTATGCCCCCACAAAATTTTCTCTTCCAAAATTCATATGTTGAAGTTCTAACCTTTAGTACCTCAGAATGTGACTGTATTTGGAGATGTGGCCTTTACAAGGTAATTAATATCAAATGAGGACATATGGTTGGGCCCTAAACCAGCATGATTGGTGTCTTTATAAGAGATCAGGGAAGAGACACACAGAGTGGAAGACCATGTTAAGACACAAAGAAGACCATCACCTGCAATCAAAGGACAGAGATCCTTAGAAGAAATCAACTCTTATCAACATTTGATCTTGAACTTCTAGCCTCCAGAACTGTGAGAAAATAGATTTGTTACTAAGTCTGTGGTGTTTTGTTATAGCAGCCCTAGCAAAAAAACTAAGATACTGTTTTATAAAATCTGCAAAAAAAAAGATGTTTGATTAAGGTAGAAGGGAAGATAAAGAAAAACTGAAGTTCTTTTTGTCTCTAAGCGGTAGATGTCTGTGAAATATGGGTGCAGATAGTAGCATGCTTAAAAAAAATGAGTAGACCTTAAACAGGATGGGGACGTTTTGGGGAGACTTACATTCCAGTGAAAGCTAGATTGATTTCTGCTTTGTTCACTAAACAGCTTGCATTAGCAACTGGTCACCGCCAAAGGGCTAGAAGGGAAGAAGGCTTTATCAGTATGCAGATGAGGTGCTTGGGGCAGGCTGCAAAACCAAACAACCTTGTTTCTTTAACCTGATGTAGGAATTCAGTCTTATTTCTGGCCAGCAAATCAATTCATCCCAGAGAGAAACCTTGGGGATAAAAATTCACACACCATCAGGAAATCAAAGCCTAAGCTCCTGCAAGACTGGCTTCCAACAATTTGGAATAATAATATACCCCAACACAAAGACCCAAAGCAACAAAGCCCATCTCAGACTACTTAAACACATTTAAAAAGCTCTAAGCAGATGGTCAGCTTCATCCCAAACTGAACAGGCTGCACTGGGCCTATCAAAATGCCACGTTAGCATCAAGCTTTCGTCTTGATTCCAAAATCTAATGTTCACAAAACGTTTCAAGTTTCAGGCCAGACCTATTTTCACTTACATTTGGAGAAAAATGAGAACCAGTTCTCTCCAAAATTTTGGTAAATAACTCTCGTAAAAATCCACTAGCAACTGCCTCTTATGTACCTGAAGTGCCTTGTCCTTTTCTTTTCTCAGTGGTGTACGTGGTTACCTAATGCCTTGAGTGAAGCATTTTTTTAACACATTCTCTTCTATCCAACAAAATTGTTTTCAGCAATGATGATAAAATTAAATAGATAATGGCCAGCAAATAAATGTAAACAATGAAAACTTTTTTAAAATTGAACTTTGTGTGTATAATCATGTTAATAAAAAAATAATAATAAAATATCAAAGAGTAAAAAAAATGAATTAATACTTTTCAATTAAATGCAAAAAGTTAAATTTAAGTAACTATAAAATCATACCACCAAGTTAATATTGTAATTTCTTGATCATACAGTTCTTTGTTAATTAACAAACACAACAGAATATAAATATTAAATGTATTTAGATTATTTTCAGTTATTAATGTATGAACTAAAGTCTGCATTTACAAAACAAAAGATTGTACCTTGTGATTCATATCCTGGTTCACTGTTTTAAATTCTAAACACAAGCAAAAGCTCCAAGTGATCACAAAGAAAGGAAAAAATGAAATAACTCAAGTTGTGTTTCTTCATCTTGATTGTTGTTTATATCAGATCCATAGTACAAACTGTACTTAAAGAGAACTTGAATGATTCAAAACCATTGAGAACTTGAAACAAACACAGATAGTTGAGTCCACTGATGTCAGAGGCCAACCATGAAACTGGGCATTTTCTAAATTAATTTTCATGTGTGCTACCTGTTTAGTAAAAGGTAAGTAATAAAAATGTGCTAATTTGTCATGAAAAGTTAGGCTTGTTGGTACATGGTGGTAATAAAAAAGCATTTTCAGTTATGATCTATGGTTTTTACATTCTCTACAGACAATGCATCTCTTTACTGCCTGTACCTGGAGAAGACCACTGCCAATGCCCCACACTGAGTATTCTACTAACTTTTCTTCCCCACTAAAATTGGTAAAGAAAATTTTGTTTTGTTCTCACATATTCCAACCTTTACAATTGTGCCTCTACCAAGCCACAAAATACTTTGACCTTCACTAGAGATGTGAAGATTTTGAGAGCAAGGGTTTATATCTCTCATGGCATAAATACCAACTGAATAAATAAATGGACCAATTTATAAAAGATTTACTAATTTTATTATATGTATACAAATACCCGGATAGTGATTCCACGCAGATTTTACTTAAGAAGTTATTTAAAATTTTCAATATTAGAAAGCTTATGTAGATGAATCTCATAAAGAAAAAGTTGAGCAAAAAAATCAGCCACTAAAAGAGTATGTACAGTATGATTCCATTCAAATAAACTGCAAAAGCAGGGAAACTCTTCTAAGCTGGATAGGTCTAATTTCAGGATAGTTCCCCATTACTGTGTGTGAGGCAGGGAGGTTGTGCTAATAACTAAATGAGAGTACAAGGGCTTTGCGGAGAAGTTCTAGTAATGTCCTGTTGTTTCATCTGAGTGCTGGTTGCATGGGTATGTTCACTTTGTCAAAGCTCTCCAAACTGAACATTTACGGTATGTGTACTTTTCAATAAATGTGTTATACTTTAATAAAAATATTTTCTTAAAAAAGAATCACAGAAAAATGCATTATGAATTAAAGAGTTAAGATATAGTTTAATCACATTTAAAAAAAGAGATCAAAGTCTTATGATCAAACATCATATAGTTGGGTATATATCCTTCATCTCTCTAATCTTCCATAAATCCTAAAGCCACAGGATTTTTTTTTGTCAGTTTATATAGACTAGTTATTAATTATTTGCTGAAGTAAAATTAGCTGCTTTATAATAGTTTTGGTTCCAAATTCAGCATCTTTTATATTTACACACCAGGCCGACTCTGTATGGTCTCTGGTTGTCAAAGTTTTAATCATTCTTTACTCTTGGTGCTTTGTTCTCCATGCCTTCTCTCACCATTCTCTGTACTCTAGGTTTTCTGCTCTCAGAATATTGGTGACAATACCTCCTTCAAGCATCCTGATAAGCACAGAAATATTTTCTCCCCATATCCTGAAGTTCTCCATAAATTTCTAGACTCTCCTAAGGTTTATCAGTGATGTCCTTGAGTGTCTGAATCAACCAAATGCCCTCATCTACTTCATTCTCATCTCCTTTGCCCTGAGGACTCCCAAACCTCTTGCCTTCCCATAAGTCATACTTTTTGTTCTCGAGCAGGGTAATAAGGCATACTTTTTGTCCTCAAGAAAAAGGAAGACCTTCTGTGGGGAGGAAATACCCATGAGCCACAGGTAAAATAGAAATGCAATTGGGGCATGAGAAAAGAAGTAGGTGAACCACAGTGAGTCACAAGTTTGCCACAATCCAACACAATAGTAAGACAAAAATGTTTACTGAAGTTTCTCACAATTGAATGACAACAGCAATAACAAGAGCAGCATCAACAATAGCTGTTATTTATTGAGGGCTTACTATGTGCAGATACTGGGCTAATTACTCTGCTTTAGTTTTGTTTGTTACTCATAATAAGGCATGGGGCAGGTATTTTTATTTCCATTTTACAGATAACTGAAAGCTGACCATGTTAACAGAGGATCAAACCAGAATTTGAATCTAGTTTTCATCAAATAGTCCTTATCACCACATGAAGTGGCAAATCCAGCAAAGAAAATGAACACAGAATGCACCCAAATCCCCGAGTCCATTTGGGAAACGTTAGTTTTAATCATGAATGGTTCACGTTCACATAACAGAGATGACTATTGATCTTATTTCTTTATCTTAGCATTTATCATATTTTATTGCAAATTTTATTTAGCTATTATCTATACCTTCCAACCTCCAAGACATTAACTATTGAATTTTATTCATTTTTGCATCTGTAGCATCTTGCAAGGTGCCTGAAGTAGCAACAATGGAGGCTATTACAGGAAATAACTTTCAAGATTTTCGAGGGTGTTTCTGTTTGTTCTGATTTTTTAAATAAGAGATGAACAGTCTTACATGAGGTTCATTTTCACAGTTTGCAAGGACTTTGTCAGCTTACAATCCCTTATTTTTTAGGCCTAAAGTACCTGGTCTCCCATCCAAGTACTAACCAGGCCTAACCCTGCTTAGCTTCTGAGATCAGACGGGATCAGGCTTGTTCAAGGTGGCATGGCTGTAGACCTGGATTCTCGTTTTAAAAATCTTAGTTTTGGAAAGCAGTACCATTAGAATATTTACTGGCTTGACTTTAGGTCCCTTTTTACAATCAAAATTTTAAATACAAAATATTGAATCAGTTTCTCTACCCACCAAAGAGATACAGGGAAGTATCTGAGAGAGAGGCATGCATTCAGGTGTCTTGGTGCCCAGAAGTTTGGAGCAAAAATGTACACAATTAAAGAAAATTTTCTCTCCATGATTCTTTCTTTACCAACCAGCAACCAGAGGAGGAATGAACTAGAACAGAGTTAAGTACCCTAAGTACACTGATCTAATTATCTGAGGATGTGCTCCCAGTCTAATAAGAGATACCTTAGGATACAACCTTTTCCAAATCTATGTACCTCACTTTAGATAACTAGGCAACAGTACCTCTGGGCTCTACATTAAACAAGTCCATTTTTTTTTTTTTTCAAATGAAAAGTGGCTCTTGCCTCTATAGGACATACCCACCAAAACACTCTTAGCTAGAGTACATTAAGAGCCCAAAGTGTATATACAAGACTGGGAGTTAGAACTGCCCTCAGCAACAGTCTCCCGATGGAATTACCGCAGGTACCAACCTGCTTACAGAGATATCCAAAGGGAAAAGACTTTTAGAATTGCCTCAGCTTTGTGACTACTCAAATATACAAATGAAATTTATGGCTGTTAGTGCTGTTAATACTAAGAGTTCAGAATCAAGAGTGTAAGATTGTTTCATGGTAGACTTAAGTCTGACAACATAAATGAATGTATTTACATAATAAATGTTTTATTAGTATTACATTATAGTAAATTATATGACATCTTCAATGCGTTGTCTCTTTTTAACAGTCCATAACTCAATGTTTCGGACAAACTTGCAGTGAACATGGTGCATATCTATCAGTCCCAACATGTGCATCTGAGATGCAATGCCTCAATAATTAGTGTCTCTAATTCTCCCTGATTAAACCTGTGCCTTTAACATACCCCAGAATAAGTAATTCAAAGGATTCAGATCTAGTGAGCACGCACCTCACTTAATAGGACCTTATGGTCCAAATCAGTTTTGGAAATCATGCTCTGCCTAGTCCCTAACTCCTCTGGTGTATAGTGATGGTGTATCATTCTATTGGAACCACTCTCATGAATTTATCTAGACTGTCAACCTAGAATTTAGACATTTTCTATGTTTTGTAAGGGTGGAAGTAACTATTTTCTCATATTGCAATCTTGTCTAAAGAACTATCTTCTGATGGCTCCATAATCAAAATATAATCTATGTTTCTTCTTTATATTCATTTATTCCACAAATATTCATTGAATATTTATAATATGTTAGATGCCTGAGCTACATCTATAAACAAAACAAAATCTTGGCCTTTGTTAAGCTTACATTCTAGCAAGGAAATAAAGACAATAAACAATGAACATGATAAATAAATATATATTATGATATATTAAGTCACAAGTTATGTGTAGAAAAAAGAAAAGCAGAATAAGAGTGATTCACAGATATTTATATATAGCACACATTTTGTACTTTCATCCTTGGGAGTACCATGGTGAAAAATATTTTAAAATGTAGACGAAGTTACGTGGTTAATCCATAATAATATTTGTGTAGGGCTGAATTTCAAGAGAAGCTATAGTCTGAAAAAGAAACTTTTATTGGAAAATTGGAGAAAAAATATCACTCAAATATCTTTTTTTTTCCTTTTTTCTTTTTCAAATAAGCCTCTGATTTTATCACTTGAAGAACTGACATGTGGAAAATTAAAGGAGATGTAGGTTTATCACTATAATGGGATTCAAGTCATCATGAGTTAACAAATAGCAATCCATTTAGTCAACTTTTACTTTTGACTTGAAATATTGGAACTGTCAAGACATCCTAGATTTCCTGACAGCTAGTTGACTCTACAAACCACATAAGCCAATAATTCTAGGACAATTTGAGGTTTAGAAGAATCAGAATCCAATTCAATGATTTGCCATTACTTGTACATTGATTACCAGAAGTGGCAGTCTCTTGGTTGGTAGTTTGGTGAAGCATTTTATGCAAGACATGGACCCATTTTTGGCTTCTAATTATGTAAGAAAATGCTCTTTAAACTTAATGCATTTCCTGGGACATCTCTGCATACACCATCATCCCTTCTCCCAAACCATAAACTGTCACAACTTGACACCTTCCATCCTCAAATCCATAATCCATGATTCCTACTGATCCAGGAACAATAAGGATACTTCCTTGGAAGAAGCCATGGGGGGTGGAGTGACCGTTGAGTATATTCCAATTTTAAAAAAACACACAAAACTGTCATATGGCGAGATAGTAATAGATTTCAATGCTGTCACCTATTCAGTCAGTCCAGATGAACTAGAATCACCATTTCAGTTATATCATAGCTCCAGGCAAGAACATGTCACCCTCTTTATTTCCAGCTTCCAACAAGCTGCTTAGGCAGATGCTAAATGTGGTCCTCCCTGCCACGTTTAGTGGAGTGGCCTTTGTGTGGGTTAATAGAGCCCCCACTCCATTTAATAGGCTGTTGAAGTCTTATTGAAAGAGAGCTAGTGCCGCAGGTTAAATACATTGCAGTGCTCTTGCTAATCCTCTCATTAACAGGGCTGGAAAGCTTATTGGGAGCTGTGAGTTTGCATATATTAACAGGGAGCTCTTCACTCAAGTGCTATCAATAAAATGACAAAGCCAGTTTGCAAATAGTGAAATCAACAGTGACACAAAGCTAGATACCTTTAAAAAATAAACAGCTTAATAACTGATAAATCTTATATTCACACTTGAGAAAAGAAAAGGATAAGCTGGGAAAAGATGTCTTTTATTGGGTCAGACCTAAGACAGAAATGAGACTGATGTCAAACCACTACAGAGACTAGAGGGTGAAGCTGAACTGAGAAAAGATGTTAATGAGCCATAGATGATAGATGCACATCTAGAAGTACCCGAGATGGCACGTTATGTTGTTGTTGTTGTTGTTTTAATAAGGGGATTAAAAAATAAAATAAAATCCAGGCAATGGCTGAAATAGGTAAGATGAATACAGAGCTGCCAGCTCTCCTAGGAAAAAAGTGCTGACATAACCATTTCAGAGAGCACGTGGCATGAGAAGCAGACTCTTGAAGCTGAGACTGATCTGTGCCAGCAGGGGAAGTGGGGGCAAAGGAAATTGTGAAAAAGGGGGATATCCACAGGTATATTCAGCTGAAAACATATTCAGCTGAAAACTGTCCATCACCAGTTTGTACGTCATATGAGAAAATGGAAAGAGAATTTGGGGAGGAGGGTATCAATAGAATGATATACTGTCAAAAAGGGCCAAAAAGTGTGGCATAAAGACAAGAATTTTTGTCAAATGATATGATGTTAGCCACTCTTAATGCTTAATGAAAAGAGAAAGCAATGCTTTATGATGGCAAACGGCAAAGTGGGGCCCTTGTGGCTAATTGGATTTGGAGTATATTGAGTAAAATGGTATCTACATTTTAGGAAAAAAAAGTTTTCTTTTATTCCAACCGGTCAAATGGCAAAAGTTTATGCCCTCTACTAAAATAAAAAAGTAAAAGCAGATGAGAAATAAATGATTAGTGATACTTTCTCTAGACTGCTAAATCACAAGGTTGATTTGCTGCTCCCCACTCCTTCCTATCTATGTGCTTTGTTTGTACAGAGGGGAGAAACAACCAAGTTACAAAGTAAATCTAACGTCATGGATCTGAGAGTTTCTAACTTTTAAAAAGTAGAGTGTGTAACTTCAGAGTTATTTTGTTTTAAGAAATGTGCTTTGGCCCAGCTATCCAAAATATACAAATTTCTTCTAAAATGAGCCATGTTTACAACACTATGTCAGCTAATACTTTTTAAACTACCAGTGTTATTTTATCATTAACCAGTCATGTGAGCCTAAGGCAAATTATTTACTGTTCAAGATCTAAATATCCTGGCGTATAATGTGAACGAGTCACACTGGAGGATGTCTAAGATCCTTCCTAGTTCCCAAATGTTATGATTGAAAGAATAAGAACATCAGAAAATAATAGGTAAATTTTTTTCCCGAAAAACAAATGGTCAACAGAACTGACCTTTGTTAATGGAATGTAAACAGCCTTCAGTAATTGTCTTATGTTTGACTGATTCATTTATCAATTCCTAGTGGAGTGGGCTGGGCCTTATATGTTTCCAAAAATCTGTACAAGTCCTCAGATAAGTTGGGCTTTAAATGTTTATCACATCAGAGATTATTTCTAATGACCTTCCATCAACAGTGGGCGCCAACATTTAAAATGGAAGTCTCTGTCCTCTCTGATCTCCAGCTTTTTAGTCATTTTGTGATTATTTTATCTCTCTATATATGAAACAAGTTACAAACTCTTTTCAATCTACATCTAAAAGGAATCTCAAATTACTCCTTGCTTTCTCTTTTTATTGTCACTGGTCTCCTTACTGTTCTCCCTACTGGCCGCCTTCCCAATATATCTTCTATACAACAACCAGGTTAATTTTCCTAATGCCCACATTCAAATATATTATTTACCTTCCTGGAACCTTTAATGAACTGCCACCATGTGGCAGATTAATTACAGATTTTTTGCTTGCCGTTCAAAGCTTTTCACAGTCTGACTCTTGCTTACCATTGTAGTCTTATTCTTTCTCACTAAACTCTAACATATCTGCCTTATACTGGCCAAGCTAAGGGAAATGCTTCTCCATTCCAAACATTTCCCATCCCTAATGCCTCTTGTACCTTGTACTCCTATTAAAGCCTTCTTTCTTCTTTTGAATCTATTTAAAACATCACCTTCTCCATGGAGTCTTAGATGGTTGCACCAAAATAAAACCTCTGACTCCACTGACCACTAGAACATCTGTCCTTCTTTTGTGGCATTTCTCTTTCTCTACCTTTATTTACCAGGTCAGATTTGTTTGCATTAGAGCCACCAAACTGCAGAAATGTAGTATAGTCTCCATCCCTATAGACTCTTCCTAAGTAGGAATATAAGGACCTCCCTCTTATGTGTGATGGTTAGCTTCCAGAGCTCTGCAGAAGATTGCGTATTTTTCTGTCTATAATAATCTCGTAAGCATAGTCCTGAAGTTTCCAGCACAGCTCATATAGCCTTGTACTTTAAACTTCTCTTTAGTCTATGGACCAGCAAAAATACATAAATAAAAATAAGAAGCTCCTAAGGTTTGTCATAAATACCCCACTAGACTGTCAACCTCTTCACAGTTATTTTTCATCTTTACATGAGATTTTCTCCATGAGATATTAGATAATAAATTTTACTCAGCATTTTGAATAAATTTGTAAACTTTTCAGTTTACAAATTTCAGTACAGCAGAAATAGGGTCATTATCATCTTTGGTTTACCTGAAGTTATCTTGCAAAAAGCCTTTATCGAGAAGGGGATTAATAAAGATTTGTTGAATTAAATGAAATGATTTGCAAAAATACTCTTAAATATTCCCTTGTGAGTTGTAAGCTACTATTTAAATAAATCTTTTTAAAGTGAGCATAACTACCTGGGATTCATTCTTTGATATCTTGAAATTCCCATGTTAGATTTTTTTAAAAGAGAGTCCATACATATAAGTAGGCAAATAACTTTACATTGAAAATCAGGAAATCCAGGTTTTCAAGATGATTAGTAATACATCCAAGATCACACTCAGTTCCTTACTGCCTGACCTAGGACAAGAAGGATTGATTTATCCTGATCTAGTGAAACTGTGGTTCATGAGACAATATCACCTGGGATTTTACTAAGAATACAGAATCACAGGGCCCATCTTAGACTTACAGAGTAACAATCTATATTTTAATAAGATCTCAAGTGAATCTTGTTCACATAAGTTTGAGAAACACTGCTCACTGACCATCCTGCTAGAAAAGCAGTAATGCATTCTGAGCTTTCAGGAATTGAAATGATAGTTTTAACCAAATCTTATAGATAAATATATTTTCATTGACCCATAACCTGTCATAGTCAAGACAAACAAACAAACAAACAAAAAAGAATGACATCATTAGTGTTCATTCTCATTTGTTCAGGATAAATAATTATTCGAGGTCAAACAAAAAAGAACAACCTTCTTCTACCAGCTCACATGAAAAGTCACTGGAAACATGTTGATTCAGTTAAGTTAAAGGGATGACTTTCTCCCTACTCTTTCTAAACAGGTATTATTCTGATTTAGGACACCACTCAAAACCTTTGGGGCCACTCAAACTTTAATTACTAGAATCAAGTACCCTACATTTCAAATCTGGTTCTGTATTAGGTATAAAAAATATAAAGTCTCCTTAGGAAAATCGGGTTTATTTTGATCTATAATGATATCAGATTTATAAGACATTGTTTATACCAGTTGTAGTGAAAAATGATATGGAGAATCTCATATCTGAGCAATGAACATGACCACTGAATAGAAGCTGAAGATTATGATTTTCAATTTGTTTTCTCCTCTGCTCCTTTCTCTTTACCTCGACTCTTTTTTTTTTTTTTTTTTTTTTTTTTTAGAAACAAGATATGTCAGGGAGTTTCCTTGGAGAAGCACCTTATCATTTCACCACTCTTTAAGACAACTGTGGAATCCAAGAGGGAAATTCTGCCTTAAGAATTCCCCAGTATGGTGTTGCCCCAAGTTGAAACTGATCACATTTATCAAACACTACAGAAGTGCTAATGTTATACATTGTTATCCACAGTTAATGCAATCAAGAGAACACCTGTACTGCGTGTGTGTGTGTGCGCGCGCGCGCGCGCGCGCAAGAGTTGTTCTTTGGGTGAAGAGAAGCAGGAGAGATTGCAGAATAGGTCATGTGAGCATTTTTTCCTTTTAAAGAAAGATCAAATTTCTGTGTCAACTTGGTGGAATGTTAACAGTTTCTGATAAATCCTCTCAATGTTAAATGAAAATGAATGTGAAAATGCAAGAGAGAGAAAGAGACTAAAATAGTTCTTAAGGTAGAAAAAGACAAGGCTATATGCTATTGTATGCTATAGTGAGGGGAGACTTTCTATTGACTATAACTCTGATTACATTGGTCAGAGAAATATAATCCTGAAATGCCCGCATTTTACCTTCTAAAGCAAAAGCAAAATAGCCTGTATTGGCTGGAGCAGTAAAAGCAGAAGGAGTAGGGGTTATGAAGTAAGTCTGCCTACCTTTATTTAGCTCAAGGGTGTAGATGCAGCACTGACCTGACTCTTAGAAACAGCCCTCTTTCCTTCACTAGTGACATGGTGATTATTTTTTCCTTTATAAAAAAATAACATTTATAAAAAATTCTGGGCCCAGTTAGTTTTACAGAAAAACTTTTCCCTAAAAGTTAAATATGGAAAATTTCTCTTTGTAATAATCTAGCCATAGCATGGTTAAAAAAAATAAATAAATAAACTCATTTTTTTCTAATAAAGACAATACTAGTGCAAAACTGAATAATTGCCATCCCAAATTCTCACTCCCACCAAGAATACTACAGATAAATCTTATAAATGAATATGTAGAAAATGTACTAAATATAATAGTACCACATGAAATTAAAATGATTGGAGTAGTGCTAGTTTTTAATCTCTACAGTAAATTATTTCATCCTAAGCACCCCAGCTTTTGTTCCCTAAGAAGCAGACACTGAAACACTGTGGTTAGCAGATAAGACGTTTATTAATGAGTGTCCTAGGAATCAACATCTGTAGAAGGGAGAGCAAAGGAACAGGAGTAGGCGAAGGGAGAAGACTTGTGATATAGGCCCCAATACATTCTCAGCAGGCCCACAGGGAGCTCTCAAGCTAGAATAACCCTACATTTGCATGAATTGGTCTCACATTTTACTTTCACATAAATCAGCCTTTGGATATGGCCAACCCTGCTGGGAAAGGGGCATTTTCTACCTTCAGTCCTGAGAAAGAAGGCCTCTTCTTTACTCTGGACTTGTTGGGCTCGGTCTACTGGTAGCCATGTTTTCTCGTACATAGAGGGGGCCTGTCTATCCTAGTACAAAATATAAGTGACACCCAGAGGGAGAGCAAGAGAGAAAGAGACTGAGAGAAGCTCTGGGATCAACAAATTACTACTTATAATCCCTGAGGCCTGACTCCTTCAGTTTTTCCTTCAATTCTCTGGGGTATTGCAGTATCTTTTCCAGCTATATTAGTAAAAAACACTCCCCTTTCACTTAAGCTAGTGTAAGTTGAGTGTTTATTACCTGAGTCATATACAATGTCAGGTTAACTTGATTACTAAACCAAAATAAAGAAAATGTAGAAACACACACAACTGTAAGCTAATATTATGTATGAATGTAGAATCAACCATCTAAAAATATAATGAAAAAACCATTAAGACCATATTTAAAAAGACTATCCTACTTAACCATAACTAAATAAGGTCTAACCCAGGAATAAAAAGATGGTTTAATATCAGAAAAAAAAATTATCAACATAACCTATGGAATCAGCTCATATTCAATTCAATAAGAAAAAACATGTGATCATCTTAATAGAAGGGTATAGTAGGCTAAATAATGACTCTCCCCCAAAATGTTTCTGTCCAGATCCCTGGAAACTATGAATATACACTTTATATAGTAAAAAGGATTTTTCAGTTATGATTAAGTTAGAGATCTTGAGATGAGATAACTCTGAATTATTCAGGAGGGCTCACTGTAAAAACAGGGGTCCTGATTACCAGGGGGAAAGGAGGGAGAGTGAGAAGTAGATAAGGTATATGGTGATGGAAAGAAGTTTAACATAGAATGCAATATACATATGATGTATTATTGAACTGTACACTTGAAACTTATAGAATTATATTAACTAATGTCATCCCAATAAATTGATTAAAATGAATAAATAAATAAATAAACACAAGAGTCCTTATAAGAGAGGCAGGAGAGTTAGAGGTAGAGAAAACCATGTGACAACAAAGCAGAGATAGTAGTGATGCCCTTTGAGGAGGAGGAAGGAGCCCCAAACTGGGAAATGCAGGCAGCCTTTAGAAGTTAGGGGTTGACTTTTGTTCAGTGAGACAGATTTTGAACTCTGCCCTCCAGACAATCAGAAAATAAATTTATATTGTCTTAAGCCACCAAATTTTTGGTAATTTGTTACAGCAGCAACCAGAAACTAATACAAAGGGGAAAAGAAAATTTCATATTTGATGTTGATTTTTTTAATATTGATTTTTTGAAAATTTAGGAAAAAAACTTTTTTTATGACTTAACAAAGGCATTAAAAGAGTCTTTATATTCTTTACTTTAGAAGCAATCTTATGTAGTAGAAAGCCTAGTGACTGGGGATTTGAGATTTAGTTATTTTTTAACACTAACCAGAAGGGTGATAATGAACAAGTCACTTAAAAACTCTAGATATCAGTTGGCTTTATCAGTTATTTGTTAATAATAATCTCTGGAGGCTTGGTATTGATACACCTGTGTAATCCCTTTCATTTCTAAAATTTATGACCTGACCTTAAAGATCAACTCATCCAGAGACAATGAAGGGGAGGATATTATAAAAAGGTCATTCAGTAGAGTTTTCTAGAACTGAATTTCTCAAGAAGAAAAGAACTATGGAAGGAAATAAATGAGTTTCTAGATTGAAAGAGCTCATTAAGTACCCATGAGGAAAAAGGAAAATGAACCTATACTCAGGTATATAATTTATACTCATATCATATATATTCAGGACATTTTGCAATACTAGGGATAAAGGAAAGACCACACAGAAGACCAAACAGGCTTCCAGAATGAAAAAAATACATAGAAAAATCAAAAGTCAGAGTAGGTTTAGAATATTTAAGAGAAACACTAGAATTTATAAGGCATTAGGGGAATGCCTTCAAAATTCTTAAGAAAAATTATTTCCAACTTAAAACTCGATACTTAGCTGAACTATCAATCAACTATAAAGTAAAACAGAGATACTTTCAGATGTAATATCTCAAAAACTTACCTCTTACTTTTTTTTTTTCATTTTAAACAAGAAGTTTATTTAAACAATAAGACGCTTGACTTGAAGGGAAAACTATCTAGGATTCATTTCTTTTAGAGTAATTTATCCCTACTTAAAGACAGATTGCCCTATATGCAACAGCTATGTACAAAAAAGTTATAAAATTGTTCTTGGTTTTAAATGATAAATGAAAAACATTAAAAGTATCCAATTAAACAAGGTATGCAAATTTTTTTTTTTTTTTTGGTTAAACAGTGAGAGCAAAATAACTTACTGGAATATAAAGATAAGAGCTGAATGAGCATGCCACTATTGGAGAAAGGGAGTATTTTCACAGAACCAGTATTTTTTCCCATCCTATTCCCATTTGATGTCAATCAAAAGATACCATTGGCCATTTAGTTAAGAAAAGAAATGCTTGTGCACATATATCAGTTATTTTCTTAGGAATCAACAAAAAAAATATGTTCTACATAAATGAGCATGTAAAACCAAGAAAGAGAAAGACATGGGGTACATAAAACTGAGGATTTGGTTCAGAAGAGGGGTGAAGGGAGACCCCAAATTGTTAATCATGCAGGAGCAGAGGACAGCGAGCTCACACTGAAACAGGTCAGAAGGTTCTTCTATTTCTATATTTCTATAGAAATGAAAAACTAATAAGTACCTGATATATCTAAATATCTTGAAGGAGAATTAATGATTAATGAAACTAATGAAAATTTGATTAGTGATTTTTGTTTTTTAATCAAGCAACAATAATAACACTATTACTAATTGAAGGAAAAGTAGAAAGTTGTACAGGGAAATGATAAATGATAGTATAGGATACTCCACAGCTCAGTTGTAAAAACAATTTATAGTCATGTGAACACTTACTATTATATAACCAACACAGTATAAGGAGATAAGTTCATGAGTAGGTAGGAATGAAGGACAATGAAAAAGGGTTGAATGTTTTTCTTCACTAGGGAAAGTCAATATAGAATGCCTAAAAAGGAAATATCACGATATAGTATCATAAGCATATTACTTAGAAATATGGAGTTAAAATATCAAATAACAAGAAACACAGCTCAGTCTGACTTCAAATTCTGTATTCTTTTCACTACCACAAACAAAGTCTTTAATCACAGTACAGTAAGGGCCAGGCAACGTTTAAATAGTTCGTTAGAGATGAGCCATTAGAATATTGACTGGTGTAATGGGTGCATTGATGTAAGGAAGAAAGGAAAAATATTTATTGAGAACTGGTGATATATTTGATTTTCTCATTTATTCCTGTGCGTCTGGGGAAAAAAAAAAAAAAACATTTGTTTTCTGAAAATCATACCTGAAGAGTAGAGTAGAAAGATATTAACCAATTTTAAAGTGGCATTTGTTCAAGATGCCCACCACTAAAACTAATGCATAAATCTTATATTATTAACATCTGTATGAGGCATAAAAAGAGAGGGAACATTTATTTGGTTAGCTCAAAATGTTCCAGCTTTTGGATCTTACTTAAGGACATAATACATAGATTTATAGGCTCAGAGGGAAATGGAATCCTTATATTTTTATCTATCAAATATTAGCATGTTTTTTGATCACTGGGTTTTATATGCCAATCTAGTTTTCATATTCTTTAAAGCAACACCTCTAAGTTGAGTTAATTATAAGAAACAAAGAATACGAGTCAAACTGAAAAATCATGACACTTGAGGGGTGTGGATTTTCCTAACTTTAATGGGGACTGGTTAAAAATCTAGTTTCAATTATTTCATTGCACTTCAGTCTTGCTTTGAAGCCCACATAACTCCAACTAGTTCCTGTCACTATATGAGAATCATAAAATATAGATGGCAAAAATTACCAAGTTGTGCTTCCACTCTTTCAATATCCAATGGCAGAAAATGAAATATATTTCAACAGTACGAAACATGGACTGGTGAATATATACACACTTATCAACTATTTCAAGACAAATTTCAAAATAAACACAGAAAATTTATTCATTTGGGTCCTCATGTACCAGAGCCTTTAAAGGGTATCTTGTTGTTGTTGTTAATGTTGGGTACATACAAAATTAGAAAATTGAGTCTCATTATTTTTGGAAAATGATGTCTTTGTGAATACAAAGACTTTAAAATCTTCGTTAAACTCCTTAGTTCTGAGGTGAGGAAGCCGAGGCACAGAGAGGTGGAGCAAAAAATTGACTTACAAGTCAACAAATATATAGTTTAGTGTTTTGTTGGTTTACTTGTTTGTTCATTCTTTCGTACACCTACCATAGTCCTGACACTAAAATTTAGTAATGAAAAAAAATCTCTGTATCAGGAAGCTAATAGTTTGGTGGCAAGGACAGAAAATCAACCAAGGACCATAACATTTAGCTAGAGAAAAGAAAACAAGGTATATAAAAAGCTAGAAAGCAGTAGATTAGGTTGGAGAATTGTGATAGAAAATGAGTTAGAGGTCCAGCCAAGGGCCAGGTCATGTAAGACTTTGTAGGCCATGGTAGGACTTTATATTTTAAGTATACCAGGAAGTGCAGTGAATTTTGAGCATGAATGTGACATAATCAGTTCCATAATTTCATGTTTACTTATAGCTCTAAATGTTTGGAGCTATAGTCTCTGGCTACATTTTCTTAATGCTATTGCTATATTTTCCTTTTTTGTTGTTTCAAAAACTTGTGTCTACCTGTTATTTTTAAAGACATGGCAAACCATATCTCCAGCAGAGACACCTGCCCCTAACTTCGATGAAGTCAAGTCTATGCAAGCAAACCAGCCACATTTGCTGGGTTAGAGGGTCAGATGATTTCTTTGTCTGCAAATCTAGGTTTCTTCCTCAAGATTTCTCTCTCCCACTAATCTAAGTCCTATTTTCTTTTACTCATCATCTCTAGTGATATCTAAACAGCAATAGGTGACTTTTTCCAGAATAGTTTACAATTCTCTACATTTTAAAGTAGCAATAATAGCAATGTTATAAAAAAACCCTTAAAATTAATAAAAACTGCAGCTTATCTTTATAGATAGCAAACATCCTGAACTTTGTGGAATGGTCCTGATTTCAAGTATTTTGTCTTTATGTTCTTAAATAATATTTATACACACTGCCTCATTATTTCTATTTCTCAGTAGATGATATTTGTACTTATTTCGCTCTGTATAACCAAATGAACTAAGATTTGTTCAAGAGTCTTTAATTGATCTTACATAATTATATCATCATCGTGAAAATATATATCAGTATGTTTCCATCTTTTCATATACTAAAGAGAAAATATCATGAAAAATGTAATTATTGAGATATGAGTCAGAATCTTTACTTTTTAAATTTTAAATCTGCAGATTTTATCAACCTTGGAAATAGATATTTATCTTCTGTTTGGGGGCAATTAATAAGTTATTTCAGCTAAAAAGCATTTTATGAATATTGTTCTAATAGAAATTCCCCCCCCCCAAAAAAGAACAACAGATGAGAGAGAGACAGTGGGATGGGGGAGAAGGGAGGGATGGAGGAAGGTGGAAATCTCCTAAAAAATCTTTTAAATTTATTTTAATGCTCAACACATCATAATTAACTTATTTCTGTTTAATAAACCTTCTAAAACCACAACTTTGTTCTGCTTTCATTTAAATCCAGCCAGAACTCTTGTCTTTAAATATATTTTGAATGCTAAAATTTGTTCTTTTTTACAGTTCCTGCCTGCGCTGATAAATTTTGTGTGCTATATTACATAGATATTTACTCAGCAGAATATGTAACAATTTAATCATACTTAAAAAAATACAAACATAACAAAAATATTTTTTGAGAATAATCTTGGCAGAGATCAAAGACTTCTCTTTAACTTAAATCCAGCTATAGTTTCAGAGTCACTGAGACTTGTGAAATGTTATTTTTCACAAGATAGACTCATTCACGTAAACAGACCCAGTGAAGAGCACAATCGAAAAGTGACCAAGCTAGGGGACATTGAAGTAAGCCTTTATTAGGCCTGTGAACTTGAGTAAATTAATCTGTTTAAGCTCCTGTTTTTCTGCCTGTAAGTGGAAAGGAAACATCACACATGAAGTGTTTAGCACAGTATCTGACACTTAGTAAGTTCTCATCAATGTGAGCTATTTGTTATAATTAAGTTGGCCGCCAAGTCCTCCCCACAGCTCTGCTATCCAAAGGCAGCTGTCCTGATGCACAAAATGTGCATCAACTGTCAGGAGACCACAGCAATTGTGAGCTGGAAAGTACCTCAGAGGTCTTCAAGTTCAACCTCCCACATTTCACAGATGAGGAGACTGAGACCCAGGTCAGAGAAATATGGTTCAGGGGCACAAAGTCACTTACTGACAGAGATTAAGGTGAAGGTTTCCTGACTGCCAGACCCATTATTATTTCCTGTAATTCGAGATATATTGAATCTCCTCTTATAAGATGCTATACGCAGCAGAGTGGTGCTTCACACCATGTATATACTGCCTTAACTGGGGAGTTCACTGGTCGTAGGGCAGGAGCTCGAGTTGGCCCCGGAGTACAGCTCATCGGTCAGGCTGCTGGTATGAAGGCTGGAGTGGAGGTTGGGAGCCAGAGCCTGAAGATGTTCTCTGATGCCTGGAGAGGGCAGCTAGAACTATCCTTTCGAAGCACATATTAGATCTTGCCACTCCACCACAATTTTTCTGTAGCTTCCCATTTCATGCAAAACAGAATCTCAAATTCTAACCATGCATGAAAAACCCAGAATAAGCTGGTTTCACCCACCTCTTCAATGTTGCCTTTTACTGCTTTCCCCCTCCTTGCTCTACTTCAGACCTTACTGGCCACAATACTATCCTTAGAACAGACCAGATACATTTCACCCGCTGGGCCTTGATTTAGCATTCCCCTGTCCAGGCCACTCTATTCCAGACATGGCTCTGCTTTCACCTCATTCAAGTCTCAGCTCAAACATCATCTCGCTTCAGAGGCCTTTCATGCCCTCTGCTATACAGAAGACCACCTCTGTCCCTGCTATTCTCCTTTCCTCTCAGACTGCTTTATTGTTTTTCATAGCACTGATCCTTAGCTGACATTTTGGTGGATATTAGTTTATTGCTTATTGTGTGTTTCTCCTCTAGTCAGCTCTACGAAATCAGGGAGTTTGACATTTTTGCCATTATATCTTCAGAGCCTAGAAGACTGCCATGCACACAGTAGGCTTGCTAGGCTTATATGAAATGAATGGAGTAAAAGAGACAGGGATTAAGGGTTAGAGGAGGCATCTATAAGTTTAGCAGACTCTACTGAAGAATTTTGAGCTGAGATGTAAATATCAAGATGAAAACTTTAAGGGAGACAGCAGGCATCCTCTTTCTTAATAAGTCCTTAAGCTCCCCACGCCCAATACAGTTGCTTAAATTATGTGCTTATTTTATCTGCCTCCTTGCACTCTTTACAAACTGTGTGAGGGCAAGAACTTTGTCTGGTTCTGTTATGTTCCTAGCACTAGACCAGTGCCTGGTACATGGTTGGTACTCAATAAATTGAATGAATCATTAAGCAAAGTTTTATAAAGAGAAAGGGACAAGAAAAATAACAAAAACATAAAGTACCTAGTATAGGTCTTGAATATGAGCCAGACCCCCAAACAGGCAATTTACATACTTTGGCCCTGGTAAAACTAATAAAATAACATTAATTTTCAGAAACTGAATTTATATTATTTTTTTCTTTTCTTTCTTTCTTTTATTTTTTTGCTATCTGTGTACACTGTTGCTATTAATGGATCCTATCTAGATAATAATTTTCTAACATTCTCTCATCTATTCAACAAATATTATTGGAGGAACAACTGTGTGTTGAACACTGTGTTATATGCTACAAATATAATAGTGAGGAAAAGAAACACAATCCTTGCTTTTATTTGACTCACAATCTTGTAGAGGGGAGAAATATTAAATAAATAACACATAAGTGATTTAATCTCATTGCTGACTGTGTAAATGCTCTTTAAAAAAGGACAAGATGTAACAGAAAAATAATGGATTTATGTGAAACACATTCTGGCAAATACAATCTAGAGCTGTCACTCTCTCAACCTTGAAACCATACCTGATGTATGTCCTGTTGGTCTAGGAGGTAGTTCTACTACTGCTCACTTGAATGGGGTTATTTACTGGAGCATCAGACTCCAATGAGCCACTGTAGATGACTGTTAATTTGATTTGAGATATTGATCTGAAACCTCTAAGTGTTTTCTGAAACTGCACACTCTGTATCAACCAAAGCCCCTCCACTTGTAAAAACAATAACCATAATTACAGCTGACACTTCTCTGTCCCACACTTATGACAGGCAGTATTCTCAGCTTTTTACATATATCAACTCTTTTGTAGTTATAAAGTAGCTACTAATATTATCTTCATTTCTCAGATAAGGGATCAGGCACTAAGAGATTAAGTGACTTGTTCAAGCTCATACAGCTATTTTGCAGCAGAACTGGGTTCATTCATAGTTCTCAGTTATTCATCTTTTGCAGATTAATAACCCTGGTGGCTCTGGAAAATATAGGGAAAAGGCATATTCCAAACAAGTTGGCATCGCCCAGCAGATACTACAGGTCTTTCTATTCTGTATTTAATACAAGGATGAAGGCTCTGGCTACAAATAGTTTTCTACCTACTATTTCTAGATTTGACACTGAAATATAATTGTATTCTGAAATACAATTCTCTTCTCTCATTTTTCTGAGTGAACTATTCAGAGAGCACCTGAGGCTAACACATTTCCCACCCACTACACTGCCACTCTGAAGATACTCACTGACCCCATCAAGCCCTCAGAGGTCGGCAAGCAAAGAAAGTGGAAAGTGGAGCAATGTTTCTATCGGTGTGACAATTTACAATGAGAAAGTTGTTATATGTATGTATGTATGTTTGTTTGTTTGTTTGTTTGTTTGTTTGTTTGTTTTTTACCCAAAAGCCCATACTATTAGGACAGAGAAGTGCAATAGTTTAGAAGGCAGTATATCTGGTAAGCTAGGGTTTTAGTCAGTACTTAAAACACACACACACACACACACACACACACACACACACACACACATCCCAATGTCTTATGGGAAACTTTGGATGTGTGTGTCTATATGACTGGTCCTCAAATTGAGGTGATTTTCTCCTCAGGGAGACACTTGGCAGTGTCTGGGGACACTTTTGACTATCAGAACTTGAGAGTGATATAGGCATCTAGTGAGTAGAGGCCAGGAACACTGCGAGGCATCTTACAAAGCACACAATAGTTTTTCTTCATACGCATGACAAAAATTATCTGGTCCAAAACAATAATGATGAGATTGAGAAACTCTGGTCTATAATAAAGTACTTATTTTCAGTATTTCTAAAATGAAATCAGATAAAAATTTATTTACTGAGCATTTTTCATGTGCAGAGTTCTGTGATAGTTCTTATAATAAGTTCTTCAACTAAAAGGTCAAAAGGAGAGAAAAGATATAAAGCATGTGACAGACTTCTCATTCTGGGATATAAAATAGATGTGCTTTTCGCTATTCCTTTCTCTAAGGACAAGCAAAATCCCTGGACAATATATATTAAATAAACATAAGATGACTTGGAGAGGAGAAGGTGGACTGGCTAGGGACCTTGAAGCCCAACAAAACATATGGTGGTGACTTCCCCAGAAATAGAAATGCCAATGGTCAAAGGAAAAAAAAAATAAAAGAAAGTGAAAAAGAAAAGACCCAGGAAAAGCCAAAGGAACAGGAAAGAAACAGGCTAACAAGACAGAAAACTTTTAGATAATCTTCTTTACTTCAGGGAAACACCACAGAAAAGACTCTAGCTTCACCCTACTCCATGCCAACAAAGACTGAGTGGGGAGCTTAGACCACCACTATCACCAGGCTGAAATGAGGTATTCCAACATCCCTGCAGTGTGGTCTCAGAGAAGGTCACATGAGGAACTGAGACTCATCCTTGCTAGTTAGTTACAGGGCCCCCTACCTGCCAGAGTGTCAATGGAGACCAGCTTAGGAGCCCGAATTTTCATCGTGATCTGCGGCAATGAGGCATCTCTTCCCTTCTCAATGGAGTGTCATCGAAGCAGGCTTGGTGGAGAGCCAGGACTCTCACCATTGCTCAGCAGTAACAAGGCCACTTCCACTGCAGTATCCTTGGAGACCATGCAGGGAGCTAAAACTCACACTTCCTGTCCAGCAGTATCAAGGAACACCACTCCTCAGATGTCAACTGAGGTCAGGTGGGGAACCTGGACTTCTACCTACACTTGGTAGTAGTACAAAGTAGGGCCTTCCACTCCCTGGAGAGTGATAGAAGGAAAAGCCACATAAACTGGAGGTTTAAATACACTCTCTCTTCCATAAAATAGAAGAGGATGGAAAACTTCTAATTCACTTTTTAATAGTATTAATGCTTATACTAAAACCAGAAAAAGACAATACAAACAAGGAAAAGATGTTTTTAAATGTTACAAAATAAAATTCATCAATAAATAAAAAGAATTATATACTTTAGACAAGGGGAATTTAGTTCAGGGATCAAAACTTGGTTTAATACAGTCATCAGTTAAGGATGGAGATATAGTCTGAGAAATATATTGTTAGGGATTGCATTGCTGTGCAAACACAACTTCTTATTGCTCCTGTAGTACACTTACATTGTGTGCTTATTCATGTACCTGAAGGCCCTGGGGTTCCTACTGTGCCAGATCACAAAGGGTTTTTAATTTGTAGACTGAAACATTGCCCCAAGCAAGACGGTTATCCTGTTTTTAAAAGCCTTGAAACCTGGCAATGACTTAGTCTCCTTTGGATGAAAGTCCTTTCAGGCATCCATTTCCCGAAAGGAGGTTTCATGCATATCAAATATATACTGTGTCAAGTAACTTTCCTCCAAAATCAGATTATCTAGAGTTTCTAAAAATTCACATCAGCACTCATGTACTCACTACTTTCACATTATATAATGAATAATGAATGATTCTTGAATTGTTTAAACCACCCAGCTAGCAGTAAATTCAGCATTGTAGTGGGTCCAGCCTTTTCAAAACTGCAAGGAAACTTCTTTCTTTGAACCTGATCCTTACGGTGCTGAGATGGATACACTGCTGTACTGATCTTCAATCCAGGTCATCAGAAGTTTCTGCACGTCTGATATATGTCCTCCTTGAATTTTTGTTAGTCTCACTGCCTTTAATAAAGATCCTTTAACAGTTTTTGCCACTTTGTTCTTGTTCTTCAAGATCATAGATATGATGAAATGGGTCATTTCTGACTGGTGAACAAAAATAATTACTGATTTTCTAACTTTGTAGTTATTATAATTTTAAATTTTATTTTCAGGTCAGTCACTCAATGTCTCTTACTGGCAATATCAGCAGTGGATTTTGTACACTGATGGGCCATGAGGAACAAAACAGCATGAAATTAGGTCAAACGTAAGAGAAAACGATGCCATCAAGATGCCTAATAAACATGAGATGTCTGAGGCTATCACTAGCATAACACAGCACACTGTTTTATAGCAAAATTTTATAAGTATAAAGAGTACAGTCTAAAATAATGATAAAAGGCATAGTATAGTAATTACATAAATCAGTATCATAGTCATTTATTATCATTATCAAAATTATGTACTGTACATAGTTGTATGTACATATACTTTTACGCAAGTGGCAGTGCAGTGGGTTTGTTTCCATCAGTAACACCACAAACACATGAGTAATGAATGCATTATCCTACAATGTTACCATGCCTACAACATCACTAGGTGATAAAAATTTTTCATCTCCATTATAATCTTCTGGGATCACCATTATATATCTGGTCCTCCACTGACCAAAATGTTGTTATGCTGCACTTGACTATATTTGAAAATCAATCAGTGTAAGCCACCATATTAACAGGCTAAAGAAGACAAACCACAAAACCTTACCAATCAATGCAAGAAAAGACATTTGACAAAACCCAACAGCCATTAATAATAAAAATAATAACCTTAAAAAATATAAATAAAGAGGTACTTCTTCAACAAAGAGAATCTACAAAAATCTTGGAGCTAACATTAAGCTTAGTGATAAAATATTTTTCTCTTAAAATCAGAAACATGGTAAGAATACCTACTCTACTTTTATTCAACATAGTCCTGGAAGTTCTAGCCAGCTTGGTAAGACAATAAAATGAAATAAAAGACATACAGATCTGAAAGGAAGAAATTAAACTTTATTTGTGGATGACATGATTATCTACGTAGAAAGTGACAAAAACTCTACAAAAAAATCCCCAAAATTATCAAGTGAATTCATCTAGGTCATAGATTATAAGAAAAACATACAAAACTTAATTATATTTCTATATACTAGCAATACACACATGGACATCAAAATTAAAAAGTACAATACTGTTTATAATTGCTCAAAAATGAAATAATTAGTCATAAACCTTACAACCCATGTACAGGACTCCTATGTTGAAAACTATACAACACTAAATGAATGAAGAAACATACTGTGTTCATGGATTAGAATGCTCAAAAGAGTAAAGATATCAATTCTCTTCAAACTAAAATATAAGTTTAATGAAATTCCTAACAATATATCAACAAGATATTTTTGTAGATCTAGACAAAATTTTTCTAAAATTTTTATGAAAACATAAATGAACTAGAATCTGTAAAAAAAAACTATTTTATAAAAGAAGAATAAAGTAGGAGAAACCAATTTCAAGGCTTATTCTATTTGAGTTTATAGTTAGACTGTGTGGTACTGGTGGAGGGATAGACACATTGATCACTGGAACAGAGTAAAGAATCCCGAAATTAACCCACCCAAATGTGCCCAAATTATTTTTGGAAAAATTACAAATGCAACTAATTGGAGAAAGAATAGCCTTTTCACAAATGGTGCCAGAGCAATTGGATAGCCACAGAAATAAATGCATTTTAAAAAATAAAATAAAAAGAACCTCATCTAAATATCACACTTCATACAAAAGTTAACTCAAAATGAATAGTTGACAAAAATAGAAACCTATAAAAAAAGAAATAGAAGAAAATCTTTAAGATTTAGTGCTAGGCAAGGAGTTTCTAGACTTGGCACCAAAAGCATGAGTCATAAATAAAAAATTAATACATTGTACTTTATTAAAAATTTATAACCTTCAATGCATGCATTTGGAGAAAAATCTATACATTAGAGACCAATGACAGTAACTGACAGGTAGAACTGAAAGCCATATCTAATCATTCAATCCTACATTCTCAATATTTAAGTAGTAGTATGCAAATAACTATCAGTTGAGTGACTATATAGATATATGCAGAGTACTTTTTAAAACTTAATCTGCTATATGTGATGTGATTCAATTCAGTGTTCATTGAACATCTACCTTTGGAAAACTGTGTTAGATCCTGAAGTACTGGATTTTAGAGAAGGAAATGGAATGAGCAAATTGCAGGGTTAGGAAAACAAGCACAGGCCTTGCCCTTTAGATAATAAACATCACCCTCTGGAAAATGAGCCAGAGCAAGTCCTCTAGAACCAAGCATTCTAAAATGTTGGTGTTTGGGGTGGGTAAGCTTACCCCTGTCATCTCCAACACCTTGGTTCTACAAACTATAACCCTTTAAATTGGGACTGCACTTACTTGGCATGGTTGTAACTTCTTTCCCCTAGTATGTTGGTGACAGATATCAGTAATGAATGTGCAGATCTGTTCCTAGATGGGGCTTTGGAACCTATCTCTGTATAGTGCTCTAGGCAGCACTACCAAATGATCAATTTGGTCAATTTTAGAGAAAAACCTATCATAACCTCGGGGTTTAAAAGGTGACCTAGCATAAGAGAAACGTGTGAGATGAATGTCTCACTCCCCTGCTTCTGTGGAGAGTGGCCTTTCAGGTTTCTGGAGTTTAGTAGGAAAGTGTAGGTATAAGGCTTCAACTGGGTCATCCTACTTCAGAGGACTGGCTCTCAAACGAAGTATTTTTCTTAGTCTTCAATAGACACGTCAGCACTCTCCCTACCTGCTGTCTCTGGCAGAGAGAAAGGGAGAGACAGGGACAAAGGGATGCCATGGATTCCAGGTGTCCCTTAATGAAGTCCAGTGTGGCCACCACAGGACTTCTCTGCTTGCCCGCAGATATCCTTTTGAGCGTTCAATTAAAAGGGACATTTGCTGACGTCCGTAGGTGGTGTGCATGGTGCTGGCAGTTTCAACATGTTGGCTTCCAGCATGGATATTTATAAGATTTGGGAGATTTTTTTGTGTGTGTTTATTTAAATGCAAAAATTAATGTTTATATGATCTGGGCTATTTTGTTTATTTAAAGCCTCTGAAATAACAAGGCTACTTTCTTTAACAACCTAGATAATATTTTGCAAAAGTTTTCCTGCAATAGCCACAGGTGTTTTAGCATTAAAATTTGAGATTCAGAACCAAAAACAAAGACTAACCTTCACAAATCTCCCAGCAAAAAGTTTGTGAAGTGACAATGAGAAGAGGAATTCATTTGTTTACTCTCTGTATTATATTCTGAGAAATCTTTAGAGTAAAGGAAGACTAAATCATAATCCTGGATTTCAGTTTCCTCACTCATAAAATAAGGCTAATGATGCCTACTTAGGGGATTGTTGAAACAATGAAGATAATTTGGAATTTCCTTTATAACTTCAGAGTGGGATAAGTCCTTTTAATAAAAACTCAAAATCCAGGGATCATAAAAGAAAATTTGATACATTCAAATACATTTTAAAAATAGGCAAATAGAATCATGAAAAGAAAAAGTAGAAATGGTATCTTTGTATTATATCACAGAGCTCATCTCTTTAATATATAAAGAGCTCCTAGAAATTGAGAAGAAAATGGCCAAGAGGTTTATGAATAGACAGTTTACAGAAAAAAGAAATACAAATAGCCCTTATACATATGAAAAGAGGCTCAATTTCACTCAGCATAAGGAACAAAATCAAGTGAAATTACACTGAAACAACATTTCTCACCTATCAGATTGGCAAAAACCCAAATGTTTAACAACACACTCTGTTGGCAACATGGTAGAGAAATGGGCACTCTCATACATTGCTAGTGGGAGTGCAAAATGGTACAACCCCTGCAGAGGACAATTTGGCAATCACTATCAAAATTTCAAATGCATTTACCCTTTGACCCTGTAATTCCTCTTTTGGGAATTTATTCTACAGATATAGCTCATATATATAAAGCAGAGAATATATAATAATGTGCAGATTAATTAATCTGCAATAATAGCAAAATATAAGAAACAATTCATTGGTGGTCTAAAAACAGAAAACTGATGACATAAACTATGGCATGTGCAGACTGTGGAATATTATGCAGCTGTAAAACAAAGAGTAAGAGTGCTCTCTCTCACTGATATAGAAAGATCTCTTGCACTTCTTTGTGGGGGGAAAAAAAAAGCCAGGAGCAGATACTGCATATAATGGGATACCTTTTGTATAAAAAAGATGAGGAGTTGAGAGAGAAAATATATTTGTTTTAATTTTTGAAATAAAATATTTATACTCTCCAAAATAAATTAATAGAAATAAGAGTCCTTATGGGACACAGAGCTAGAAATAAAATAGATAGGAACAGTGGCAGGAGCCATACTTTTTGACATTTTTAAATAATATTTTGACACTTAACCATGTGAATTTGCTATCTTTTAAAAAATAAACATTTAGGAAAAAAATAATTAAATCCATAAATGAACATAGTATAATCAGCCAGTATTCCAGATTCATCTAGGTATAAATGTTAATAGTTGATATAATTATAAAAATTACTCTCATAATTTTTAAATTGGGCTGTGCAGAGTTCTTGTGCTGTTTCAGAACACTAATATCAGAATTTTCTGTGATATGTATTAAAAATGAAAATTTCTGGGCCCAACCCTATACTTACACACATAATCAAATCTCTGGGGATGAATAGAGATTTTTCTAAGCTCTCCAGGTGATTCTTAAGAATCTCAAAGTTTGAGTACCCACCTACAATCTACCTCTAGTACAGATGGTGGTAGAAGAAGCAAGCATGTAGGAGGCCATTCTGGGCATGACTTCAATACTGTAACTAGCTTGCCAAGTTCAAAATATCTATCTCCAGCTTTGAGCTCCCAGTTTTCATATCCAACTGCCTATCGGCATCATCACTTGATTGTGTAACAGGAAACTCAAATATAACACAACAAAAACTGAACTTAGGTAGGATTAGACATGGTTTCCTGCAGCCATCTCTTCTCTCACATGTTCCTCCTGTAGTCGTCACTGTTTCAGTAAACAACATCGTACCCCAACCTATTGCTCAAGCTAAACATTTAAACATCATTTACTCTTACCTTTGTGCTCTTCCTATATCTAATTCAGCAGCAAGTCCCATTCTCAGCAGGGACTGTACCATTTTGCACTCCCACCACCATTGTATGAGAGTGCCTCTTTCTCTGCTGCTTTGCCAAGAGAAACTGCAGTTGGACATCTTTTCATATTTATAAGAGCTTTTGTATTCCTCCTCCCCCATTTGTTTCTCCTATAAACAGTCTACTCATGAACTTTTTTTTTTTTTTTTTTTTAATGAAAAAACGTTGTTGGTTTTTTCAAGTTATTTTCTGGGTGCTCTTTATATGTTTTCAATGGCTTCCCATTGTACTTGGGTTAAAACCCTGTTTTCCTTACTATAACCTACCAAGGCCTAGATAACCTGCTCTTTCTCATCTTTCTTATTTCATCCTGTGCAGCTCTAGCTTGCTCTCTGTGTCCTAGCCACACAGTCCTTTCTTTCTTTGAACATGCCACACTCACCCCTGCCTCAGGGCCTTTGGGTTTGCTAGGTCTTCTGCCTAGAATGTTCTTTTTGAGTCTCCCAAGCTTATCCCTTTGTGTCACTGGGACTCAAATCTCACCTCCTTAGGGAGAGCTTCTCAGATCACACCGATCTAAAGTAGCCCCTTGGCCCACCCCACCCTTCAGTAATTACTCTATCATCTCTCCCATTTTGTTTTCTATATAGCATTCATCATTATCTAATATATTTTTTATTTGTTTATTAGCTCTTTGTTGCCTGAATGTTTCCCCTAGATGTAAGCTCCATGAAGCTGGGGCTCTGCCCACTTTGTTCATGCCATGTTCCCAGGACCTAGAACTATAGGTAGCATACAGAAAGTACTCAATAAATGCCAAAGGAATCAATGACCTTCTGCTTTCCATAACTCTTCACGGTATCTCTTCCACTTTCTCAGTTTCAGTCCTACTCACTCTCACAGTCTTGCATTAAACTACTAGTGCTGATGCCTGTTTCTTTGCACCAGTTTTCGATGTAATTCCTAGGGTAACATCTGATAGAAGAAGCTCATCTTTTCTCTCTGGCCATAGTTGGCTGTCTTGATCTAAAACATATGTGATTGTGGATGGGTGCTAGTAGAACCAGTTTGTGGTTTGCACTGAAGTCTCTGAAGAAGACTACTGCTTCACCTAAAGTGATATATCTATAAAAGCTAGAATATCGAAGACCTATAACAAGTATGGGAGGAGAAGGTCCTATCAAGATAGAAGGGGACAGACAGGGGAAACTGTAGGGTGTGTAGCAGCATTCATACCCTCTACTCACTAAATGCCAGTAGCACCCCTCTCTCCCCAGTTGTAATGCCAAAATTCACAATCTTCAATGGACTGAGAAGAAGTTCTGAAGCTCTGTCTCCACTCTGTCCTACTGAGGTCCAGGTCATTAACTAGAAAATTAGATCAGGAACAAATAGGACTGGGACTGAAGTGAAATTCACATCTTTTGTTGGCATGAGCACAGACGTCAGTGGGCCAGACTTAGTGAACATGAGGTGATTATGATCTGTTGTTCGGTGCTATCCACAACATCTCTTTATCATAATTATCAAAGGAATCTGGAATTTAACAGAAGAAGCAATTCCCACTTTAGTGGGTCATAGAAAGAATTTAAACTCTGCTTTATCCTGGCCTCTCGAACTTTGGAGCAGAGGGGCATTACAGTCCATTTTAAGTCAGATCAGCATCTCTTTTCTCCTTTGTAAAACTCATACTTCTGCAAACTCTTATAAAATGAAACCACCAGATTCCCAGAAGATAAAAAAATCCAGTCTCTCTCTCTCTCTCATACATGTAAGTGCACCCTCACGCATTCACAGACTTCTGCAGATTTTAATAAGGTCCCCTGTGTGGGTCTCTTCAAATACAGGCAAAATACTCAAGGGTGCTATAAAGGCAGCACTGTTGCAGGCAGGCGGCTCACAAGTGGCTTGAACCGAATCACAACCTTTTCCTGTTGGTAACCAAAATGGAAGAATCTCATTTTGGGTCTTCATATTGGCAACTTTAACTAAATACTTAGGATTTAAAAACAAACAAACAAACAAACAAACAAAAACTCTATATTTGAACTGGGCAAACAGCATAGTCAGTTAATGGTGAGAGACACTCAGAACTTTTATTTCTTGGAAAAAAAGTGCTTTAGAAACCAATGTTTGTTTTAAACATAAACACCGAAATACACAGACACAACCACCCCTCACTCTCACAGCATCTCAAATCCTTTCTGACCCTACATTTCTGCTTACATTTCTATAAACTAGATCTTCAGCTTGGATTTCTTTAGTCCACTGACTTAAGGCAACATCTCATGCTTTGAATGTATTTAAGTTCTTCCTGGTGTCTCTGGAGGGTTTGGTGTAGGACAGTAGTTTTTTCCCAAGGAGATTTTTTTCCAGAGAGGATATTTGGAAATGTCTAGAGACATTTTTAGCATTACGACTGGGGAGAGAGGGGTACTACTGGCATTTAGTGAGTAGAGGCTATAAATGCTGTTACACATCCTACAACGTGCAGACCCCCACAACCAAGAATAATCAGGCATCAGATGTCAATTGCACCCGGGCTAATAAATCCTGTGGTAGGGACTCAGGTTTCTGCTGAGGCATTCCACACTGCACCTTGCTGCTCAGTCATCACAGGTTCCAATTGGTAGTCCTTGGAGCTACATGAGGCTTGGACCTGTACCTCTGCTGGTTTCACTGTCTGCAGCTCTGAAATTTTTTCCTTTCTCTGATGATGAGCATTAAGAGGAAAACATTATACTCCTCTTTATTGGACTATCTCTTCATTCCATTCCCACACAAGCTGTTATTATCTGGATGCTCTGAGGAAGATTCGTATGCAAGATCACTCATGTTGTTGGTAGACTTAATTCCTAGAAGCTGTAGGACTGTGGTCCTGTTATCTTGCCAGCTGTCAATGGAGGACTTCTCTTGGCTCCTACAGGTCCCTCTTGAGCCCTTACCATGGGACTCCCATATATCAACAGCAGAGAACCTCCCTTGCATCAAATTTCTTTCAAATAAAATATCTTTGATTTTTCTTTCTGCTACCAGTCAGAGGAAAAAAATAAATAAAAAACTCTCTGCTTTTAGAGGGCTCATGTGATTAGGTTAGGATAATCTTACTATCTGAAAGTCAAATCTACCATATAACATATCCTAATCACAGGAGTAAAATGCATCATCTTCATAGTTCTGATATACTGGAATGAGGGAGATCTAGGGGACCTCTTAGAATCCTGACTACCATACTAGGTGTTGTGGACCATATGTGACCGTATGTGTCTACCCAAATTCATATGTTGAAGCCCTGTCTCCCAATGTGACTATATTTGGAAATGGAGCCTTTGAGGAGGTAATTAAAGTTAAATGATGTTATAATGGCTGGGCCCCAATAAGAAGAGGAAGAGATACCAGGAGTTTGCATTCAAAGAGGAAAGGTGTTGTAAAGACATAGAGAGAATGTGGCCATTTGTAAGCCAAGGAGAGTGGTCTCTGGATAAACCAGACCTCCTGACACCTTGGTCTTGGATTTCCAGTGTCCAGAACTATGAGAAATAACTTTCTGCTGTTTAGGCCACCCAGCTGGTGGTATTTTGGCAGCCCTAGCAAACTAATGCACCAGATAATAGTACTAATGAGAACCCAATTTTAAAAAAATTAAAATTGGGATGATAAGACCTTTTGATAAAGTTTGAAATTCACTCACATACAAACCAATTGAAACACTCATGTGCCAGCCAAGGGAGACCAGACCATGAGATAACATGATATAGCAATCTGTATAGGAATTCCTAGTCACTAGAAAATCACATATAAATACAATTTAGTATAAACTATTGGTTTAAGATATATACAAAGTAGAATAGGACCAAAAAAAGTTACCTGCAATGGTACTTAGATGCCTTCACAGATGAGGCACATCTCATTTGGTAGGTTAGGAAGAACTAATTTGATTTAGAAGAATAAGCTATACTTTGTATAGACATGGTTCTTGGTAAATATTTGTGATTGCCTTTATATTGGCTGAAAAACACTGGTTCAAAAGGAATCATCTTTATTAAAAAAAAAAGTATCTGAGGGATACTACTAAGAAGCAGAGAGAAAAAAAAATAATACTTTTTTCCATTTTACATTTCTGGCCAATTTGAATCTTTACAATGATTAGAATAGTTCAATAATATAGTTCTACAAAATATAGCAAATGAGTATTCTAAAAGACAAGTATTGATGGGTTAGTTTTATTTCTGCTCCTCTCATACTGAACTAGGGATATCTGGATTGTGATGATGACATCCCACAGACAGAGATAACAACTGTAAGACAATCTTCATGTGAGTACAGTTAGACATATAGTCTAATAGATAGACTGGTTTTTATATTTGTTGTTTTTTATCCAGTTGGGCTCCATGGAATTTGCTCACACATTTTAAAAAAATAGGGTTTAGTTTTTTAGGCTTATTATTTCTCCAGTTTAAAATTAACACCTTTAGAGGATATATGAAAATCCATGATCTTTTTATTTTTGGAAACTAAAATATAATCAGTTAAAAATTGAAGGTCCCAAGTTTTCTTCCTTGCCTTTAGAAATATAATCGAAAATAAGCAAGGATCACAAGGTATACCAGCAGATTACTTCGCAGAACAAATTTCCAGCTATGAGCCTGAGACACAGTTCAGAACTCTGTGAAGTCTGATATAATCACTTATGTAAAGTGGCCAGAGGTTGTTTTTTTTTTTTTTTCAAAATAACTTTAAAAAAGTGCTTTATTTTGAAATTAGCTATAAGGAAGGTGGGTGGAGAATGGCAAAGGTTATCCTGCATAGAGTGTACTAATCTTCAAACTAACTTCTCTCACAAGGTAACGACCTTACCCTGAGCCATGGGGATTGCCACTTCTTTTATGTGTCTTTGAGTCACATGTTGTGGGTGAACCCATACTTCAAAGATGAAGATCAAGTAGAGAGTATGTTTCTAGATGTAAGATTTCTCGCAAATGGAACTTACATATTTTCATAGCATAGGGTTCATGAGAGAAAGGCTATCTCCGCAGGGAGATCTTGGAGTAGGACCCTTGAAAGAGATAGTATAATATTCCAGCCAATTTTAAAGAAATCAAATAAGCAGTTGATTTCCTAGATAGCTTCTGGAATCTCATTGCCTTTTCTCTTTCCCAGTGGTAGCCAAAGTCCTGGCCAGCCTCTATGGCTTACAGAAATTCATGTCTCATAAACAAAGCTTTGTGTCTATAAATTGATGACCTTGAAACACATAGCTTTTTCCTAAATTCTATTTTTCCCAGAGGACCGGATTTAGATTTTGCTAGATGTCTAGATCTCTGACTGTCTTCTTCCAGAAGAAGTCACAGTTGATCTCTTAGCCATTATCACAGCTCCTCCACCCATTTCTAGCCAACAGCTACAGCTGTACATTTAAGCTGATACTATTAGCTAGAAGTATGAATGGATGAGTGAATGGCAGGAGCCCATGACAAAACACGAAACACCATTGTCATACGTACATTCAATAGCTTTACTAAACATAAGAGTGAGTTTATTGCCACCATTTTAGTCCACTTCCCAGCATCGGGCCTCATAAAAATGAAAAAAAGCTTCTATTTATGAAAGATTGGGATTAACTACCTTAAATTGTGTAGAGAACACAGATAAATGCCTAATAGCTTTCAAATGGTTTTGATACTTTCTTTGGCATTTACACATAGCTTTGTATTCTATGTGTGATAGGGTATTTCTCCTATTTTGTTTTTTGTTCTCTTATTAAAAATGTTCATTTTAGGGACCTGTATGTTTATGCTACAGTAAGTTTATATGATAAGATCTATATGTGTTAGCTAGAACCATTTATTACATTAAATAAAAAGGGGGGAAAATAGTTTTGTTCCTACTATTTCTTAAACTGTACAAGACACATGAGTTTTCTCTCCCCTTCTCAGCAACATATAAAATTTGTGACATACCACCCACAAAAGCAAGATGTATGGCAGCTAAGTTTCTCTCATTTGCTGTTCTTGTGGACCATTTTTTAACTAGAAGAGGGAGTTTAAAAGGAGCAGGACTTAGTTTCCTCTGCTCAAAGATAAGTTTGGGAAATGGAGAGCAGATCTGCCCCAGCTGGCCTGGTGTACTTCTCAGCCCTGTGCATGTGACCACAGCTCCTGCACAGGGCAATCATGTAGACCTTGCAACCAGCGTTTACTTAAGGTTGAAACTCAAAACTAGAGTTAAATGAAACCAGAGCCCATCACAACTGAGAAAAACAAAAAAGGAAACAAAGGAGTTCATGTGGACAAAAACTGTCAACTTTCCCATTGCTTATATTTGTCAGCATCACATCAGAAGTCCCCACCCACCAACCCTTCCTCCCTTCTTCCCAAAGTGATGCTGAGAGAAACGTGCAAAAGTAAGAGGAACACATACATGAGAGAGAGCATTGTAGGGCTTTGCTAGAATAATTTTGACCACACAGATCATTTATTCAGTATTGCTAATACAACTAGTACCTTTAACTTACTCTCCTTAGAGTTAAGTTTCAGCACTTGGCAAATGACATTTAACTGTGCCTTCTTTGAAAGAGCACTAAGAGGCCATTACCACCTAGTCCCCAAGCTGCTTTCAAGATTTGAACTTATGTGAGAACAAAGAGTAAGCCACATAGTACTTTACCTACCCTACTCTCCCACACAAGGGAACCTTGCTCAACCTGGGCTAGTCTTTTGAGAGGAGCTTATTTGTTTCACTGCCAAGAGTATTCATTCCCCAGGACTTATAGCATGTCAGGCCCTGAGCTAAATACTAGATAAAGATGAGGTCATTTAATCCTTATAACAACTGTGTGATATAGAGAAAACTGAGGCACAGAGAGGTTAAGTGAGTTGCCCAAAGTCACTCAGCCACTATATGGAAGAATCAAACATTCTCACTCTAGAGCTTATGCCCTAAATATATGCCCTAAGGCTTCATATAAATACTTGGGCAAGGATGTGTATGTGTTTGTGTGTGTGTGTCCGTCCAACATATATACAAGTGGGTTTGGGAGCAGAGGTGCAAAAGTGACTCAAAAGCAAAAAGTAGAAAGACGAGAGACATCTTTAGAGTCTTAAAACAACTCTTAATGGGCACCCCTTCCATATATATTCTAAAAGGGTGCTTTTAAAACACAACATCAACTGCAGGATGCCGGCAGGATGTGTAACAATTTCTCACTCTGTCCCAGTGACAATTTGAGAAGGCCAATTCAATAAACATCATTCATCAGTTACAGGGGTTTCTAAGGAATATACATGGGAAAGATGTGAACTGCAGTAAAATGTAAGTACAAGCCTTTTCAGCTTCAAAAGCTTGCTTTCCCCGGCTGTGTACTAAGAGGGAGTAGGAATGGCAGGGAGTATTGAGAAAGAGTGGAAAAAACAAAAGGGTGAAAAAAAAATCCAGAAAGAATTCTTCATCTCTATCTTATAAAGAAAACCTTAACCATTCTGCTGTGATGTTTCTCCACACAGTGATTTCTATTGTCATTAAGATTTTACAGACAACAAAGAAAAGCATCTATCTCCTTATTAAAACATGAGCCCTTCTTCAGAAAGTAGCTCTTTTTGACACATTATTAGGGAAAGTAATATATATCACCCAATAGCGATCTTGTGGGTTTGCAAGTCTAGTACTCTGAAGGTCCACTCGCCATCTCTCTCCTTTGTTCTTCCCCCATAGAACTTCCACTAACCTCAGAGAAAGTCCTCTGTGAGTGGAAATAAAAAAGATGAAAATGAAGTCCATTTTATTATACTTTTCTTAATTTAGGACCAATAAAATCACTGCTAGATGAATTTAGACATCATTTAGTGCCATCTTTTTTTATTTTTTGAACAAAGAGAATGAGACCCAGATATGAGCTTTGAATATCCCCAAAGACACATGTTCTATCAAACTCTGAATCGCACTTCATTCTCATTTTTATTGCATATTTTATATGCTCCCATTTGATTAAGTGGCAATATATCAGTCAACATAAGACATGTGGTTCAAAAGCCTTCACTGAATCAACATACTAATTTTAGATAGTATTCTTCATTCCAGTGTCTTTCTAAAGAAATCTAAAGCAATAATCATTTTAAAAATGTGTGACCCTCTTGGCCAAACTTAACTGTCAGCAAAATCCTACTTTGCTTTCATAATACAGTACTAGAGATAGTTTCAATGTTCTAGTGAAACAGTTGCTTAACTACATTGATTAGTGTGTTTTTTTTTTACTGAGAAGAATTGAGATAAAAGAAGCAAAAGTAGAAATTAGGTCCTGGTTGCCAGTGTGAAGCCATAGTGAGTATAGGCCCTATGAGAGCAGAAAGCTTGCCCATTTCATGTACCACAATGAACCCAGTATTAACAGAGTATATGGTAACTGATAGGCACTCAATACATTTTGCTTAAATAAATTAACAGAAGGGTAATACATTTCTATATGCTCCAGCTACTGTGTTTCTTCAATTGCCCAGAGACAAAGTATTTTTGACAACTTATGGCACAGCTCATACAGCTGGATCAGATCAGGTAGACAGCATCTTTTAAAAGAATGGGACTGAGAAGAGAGTACCATTTGCTACTTAAATAATGTGATGATACTCATATGTACAGTGATGGGAGAAGCAGAGCTGGCTTCAAGAATGGTCTTTCCCTTTTCTACTTTATTAATACTGTAAACTACATGTTATGCCAGAATTGACATGTTATGTCAAGATTGCCTTCTCTAAACCTCAGATGTCTTGTCTGTAAATTGTCAGTAATTCGGGTTAAAGATGGTAAATTTTTAAAAAGTTGTCACTTCTGGGTCAGAAATTTTGAGGATATTTGGAAGAGAGAAGAAATAATTTATTGATAGAAAAAAAAACAAAGCATGGACTGGTAATTCCAGATTGTGCAGGAAACTTATCCCATGAGTAAGAGATATTGTCCAAGGCGGCGGAAACTTTCTCAATAAAAACTTAGCAAGGGCTGAGTCAAGTGATGATCTCTGAGATATTTACTTAAAGGACAGCTGAATAGCCATGCCACTGGATCTTCACTCCCATTCATCTCCACATATCCTCAGATTCAGCACTTGGCTATAGTTCTGTGCCTAGGTTAAAACTCTAAATAAATTGGGGGCTTTGTTTTGAGGATTAAAAAAAAAGATCATTGGAATAGGAGAGAAAAATGGACTACAACTCTGAATTTGGATATAAAATAGAAAGGCAGCTCCTTCTTAAAGTGCAAAGCATTAAAGCAAATTACCTCCTATATTTGGCATTCATAAATGGAGGTACCATAATCTTGGCCTACATTTTTAAGAAACTTAAATTCTGTCATTCTCTGTCTTCTGAAGAGAACCTTCCCAGTGAGAACAGAGCTCCACTGCAGATGTAATGCTTCATAAATGTTAACAAAAACCCACATTAGCTGCCTATATTAATCACCTCAGTCTTCAGTTTATGCAATGAAATTGACAAATGAGAATCACTAAACATTTGAATGACATAAATCATGAATAAAAAAATTAAAATCTGGAACTAAAATAATTCTAGGGTGAAGGGAAGAACAAAGTATGTCAAACACACCTATTTGAAAGGTGTGGGTGTTATAAATATTGATTTAGTCTGAATAAGAGGAAAATCTAAATAAATATGTTAAAATATATGGCTAAACAAGACATAATCAGAAATAAGATGTAGAGCTTCCAAAATACTGGTGTTAGACACAGCAAAACACAAAACTAGAAAAGAAACAAAAAAAATCAGTGAATCCAGTGAGAGGAATGAGAAGACATAGCAAATAGAAAAAGAAAATAGATCGAACATGCATGTAATCACAACAAAAGCAAATAGCTTGAATTTACCTATCAAAAGACAGAAATGGCACCTATGTACATTATGAGGAAAATAGTTTAGTACTGATTTGAGAAGAATGAAAATATGGAGATTTATAAGCATATCAAGCAAAGGACAAAAAGGCAATTTATAAGGAAGGAATATAAAGGGTATATAAATTTATGAGAAAATACTTAACCTCTAATTAGAATTCAATCTAATAATGAATTGAAATAACCATGAGATACCATTTTCACCTGTAATAGAGAGGCAAAATTTTTAACAATTGATATAGCTAGAGTTGGTGAGAATATGAGAAAACAGGCTGAAGGTACTACAAATTAGTTAGGATTCTCCAAATTATGGTAGGCTACTGGGAAAGTAAAACAGGATGGCCTCACTGAATCATCTCCAGGATGAAGATTGGGGGCCTGGCCCATAGGTACTTAGATATCAAGTTGTGTCAACAAGTCATGTGATCATAAAGAGTAGAGATTCTGACCCAGATCTGATCCCTGTTTTGTTCTCTAGTGAAAGTTCCACACAAGAGTGTGCTCAATTTCTTCATCTGCCTTACTGTTCTCATAAGATGAAATAAAGTAGTATATATAAAATGATTTGCAGAATATAAAAAGCTACACAATGTTTGATATTATCATTTTTAAAATAAGAATAAAATATATTGACATGAGCCCACAAGAAGCACAGGAAAAATGAAGTGTGTATAAGAGTGAACAAAATCTGACTACTACAACCTGAGTATTTTTATTCTGCCTCAAATTTACAAAAAGAAAAAAGAAAAAAGAACCACCAACAAACAACAACAACAGAAACTAAAAGAAGTATATTCAGCATCCTTGGATAGATCCAAATAAACAATCAGCTTGTTTTCTTTATAGAAACGCAACAAGATGTTCCCCTGTTCCCCCACAGCTGTGCCTGTCTAAAACATTCACCATCACTGGGCTTCTTAGAGAGCCCACTTAGGGGAAACCAAAGAAAGTGCTTTTAGCAGCTGGGTCTCAAACTCAGGCCACAGGTCTCAGCATAGCTTGTCAACCCTGAAGTGGGAGGCAGGGACTCAGGACTTTGGTTATACCTTCCATTGTCTGCCTTTTACTGTCACAGCTACTACTGTTGTTAAGGATGACATCTGAATAGACTTTTGACACTGAGGAGAGAGAGAAGACTTCCACAATCCAGGAATGACAGGGTTTCTCAAGGGAATGAAATTTTTTCTAAGACCTTTGGTATAATCTTCAAAAGTCAGCTCTTCCACAGAAAATTTCTCTTAACCCAAGACATTCTATTTGAGAGTCATCTCTCTATAAATCAAACCATTAAAAAAATCTAGTATCAAATATTAATATACTTAGGAATAGTTAAGATGCTAAGTTGGAACTCTGGATCTATCTCTTATTAGATCTGCAACATTATATGTATAAGTTATTTCCATTCTTTGTGCCTCAGATTCTTTTTTGACCCTCTTAAAAACTTTTAAATATGCAATAGTTTAATTATCTACAGTCACCATACTGTACATCACATACCAATGACATTTTATAACTGGAAGTTTGTACCTTCTGACTCCCTTAACTCTTTTCTCCCACCTCCCACTTCTTATCCCTGAGAACAACCAATTTGTTCTCCACATCTATGAGCTTGGTAGGGTTTATTTTGTGGGGAAAGGAGGATTAGATATCACATATTAATGAGATCATGTGGTATTTGTCTTTCTCTTTCTTTCCATTCACATTGTAGCAAATGGCAGGATTTCATTCTTTTCTGTGATTGAATAGTATTCCATAATAGATAGATGATAGATAGATAGATAGATAAATAGATAGATAGATAGATAGATGATAGATAGATATAACATGTGGTATATATATGTATATGTACTACATCTTTTTATCCATTCATCCGTCAAGGGATACTCAAATTGTTTCCAACTTTGCTTTTATAAATAATGCTACAATGAACACGGAGTTCATATATTTTTTTCAAACTAGTATTTTCATTTTCTTTGGATAAATACCCAGAACTGAATAACATGGTGGTTTTGCTTTTAATTTTTAAAGAAACTTCCCTACTGTTTGCTATAGTGGCTGTTTATATTTCCATTGACAGTGCACAAGGGTTTCCTTTTCTTTACATCATTGCCAACACTTGTTATTTCTTATCTTTTTGATAACAACCATTCTAACACTCTAAGATGAGGTGATATCTCACTGTGGTTTTAATTTACATTTCCCTAATGATTAGTGATGGTGAGCATTTTTCATGCACCTGTTGGCCAACCATATGTCTTCTTTGGAAAAATATCTATTCAGATCCTCTGTCCATTTTTTAAATTAGATTTTTTTTTTGCTATTGAATTGTATGAATTCTTTACACACACACACACACACACATATATCCTTTTTTGAATATATGATTTGCAAATATTTTCTCTCATTCCATAAGGTGCCATTTTATTTTGTTGATTTCTTTTGCTATGCAGAAGCTTTTTAGTTTGATATAGTCTAATCTGCTTATTTTTGCTTTTGTTGCCTTTGCTTTCAAATCAGATACAAAAAAAATCCCAGACTGATGTCAAGGAGCTTACTACCTATGTTTTCTTCTAGAAGTTTAATGGTTTCAGGTCTTACATTCAAGTCTAAGTCATTTTGAGTTAATTTTTGTGTACAGTGTAAGATAGTAGTTTTACTCTTTCGCATGTGGCTGTTCAGTTTTCTCAACACCACTTATTTTTTATTTTTATAATGAGATAATAAGAGTGCCTACCCATGGCTTATTATGAGAATCAGAGATAATGCAGTATAGCATTTGCCACATACATGGTTTTGGTATGTGGCAAGTGCTTGATAAAGAGTACCACTGTTTTTTTGTTATTATTTCATTCATACTCTATTATTCTTTTACTTCCATTCAAGCAGAGTTACCAGTTCATGCGCACAAAATGTTAGCAAAAGAAGGCAGTAGGCAAGGTAATATTTGGTCACTCAGGAGAAAAAGACCATATGGCCTAGGTTATATTTACAGACACACAACCAGAAAAAAAAAGTGGGGCTGCTGTGAATAAGATAGTTTGAAAATGTGCTGTAGTAATCAGGAATGAGAGGACAGGTTTAGTATCAGGCTCCAGTTGTTGAGTCAGCTGAGGGACATAGCTAGGAATCAGATCCAAACTAGATTCAGTCTAACTTCCTAAGGCTTTTTTGAACTAATCTAGGAGAAAACAACACCTCCCTTTCTAACAGGCCAATTCAAGTTAAGATCCACAGCCCAAAATTGCATGATCTGAAAATTCTGCTAGAAACATGACTGTAAATGGAGTCTTCTCATTCTCTTCCTGACCCACTCCCTAATCTCCCGCTCTTTTTAATATTCAGAGTTCTACCATGACTTAGGATATAAAAAACTAGAGAGAATATCCTTGCTAAACTAACAATGAAAAGCTGAACAGATTACAAAATCATAACTTTTTTGAACTCTTCAGATTGCTGAGGTTGCAGGGCAAACATGTAGCCTGATATCTAAGGAAAGAGAAGCTAATTCCAAGGAAAGATGGAATAAAAGCTTTGGTTGAAAATCCCCTAGGCAAGGGTCAGCATCATGTATGTGATGGGAGTCAATGTAATACAACCCTTTATTCACCAGAAGCAATTTGTTGTTAACAGCCTCATTAATTTTATCTTCCGAAAAGAACTTGGCCATCAGATTTATATCAAATACCAGAAGACTGTCTTTTGGTTTTGAAAGGTGTCTGAGTCACTTAAGAGTCACAGAGTTCTGTGCTTGGGGAAGACCTTCTTTGGTGTTGAAAGATGTCTGAGTCACTTAGGATGTGTAGAGGGATGGCTCCCTGCCAGCTCTTGGGTTATCTAACATCTGAGCAACCCAAAGTTCATGTTGGCTGTTTGCATTAATCACCGTAATTTGACTAACAAGCCCGAAGTGACGGCTTAACATCAGCATGGCACTAGGGCCACTAACTGAACAAACACAAAGAAAAAGAAAAAGGGAGAGTAGTGAGGCAGAAATCCCCTATTCCCCTCCATGGTCATTGAGAGTTTCCAAAGTGTCAGTAAAGGTATCAACAATTTAAGCTGAAAGAGATCGTGAAGGGAAGCTCAGGTGGGAAGAAAACAGCTTTAACTTCATGTTCTCCTAGCTATGTTCTTACTTTTTTCTACAAATCTTCGCCAGTATCCCTCTGACTTTTGGCTGTGGCTCTAAGTATGGTGCAACCGTGTCTGGACTCCAGGGTTCCTTGGCTTCCTTTGCCATATTGGTCAAGATTTCAAGCTAGGCACTTTCAATTTTAAAAGGTCAAATATTATTTTCTGTTAAAAACAATGTAATTTTATCTATCTCCAAGACCTATGTAAAAATAGGGTTTTGTTTGTTTGATTTTTAAGAATTTTGGCAAAATAGAAATGAATATTTTATTTACAGGGAAGCTGATGGTAGAGCTGCACCCCTCACTACCACCACCGCCACAACCAAATGACTTATTTCTTAAATACCTAAGTCAAGCTATTGATTGCTTTGCTTTCATGGCAGGACTCTTTCCCCTAATTTTTCAACTCAATACTGTCTCTTCCAGTTTGCTTTAAGGACTTTTCTGGCCAAGTATTATTGCTGTACTAGTAATGAAGCACACACCTTTGCTTTTTTCAATGGAAACTTATCCTACTGGTCACCACTACTGGACCACACTCCTCTCCACAATCAAGTCCTTTTACAAAACTTCTCTTCCTTTTTCTGAACTGAGTTCGCTGAGTACTAGTTTATCAGAAACCCTTTTGGCAAACTTTAACAAGAAACAGGGCTCCTCAGAACCTCTTGTATGTTCGTGTGCCTTGTGAATCTCCACAAGCAGATATGGCATGCAGTTTCCCAAACTTATTTGAAAAAGGAGCCCTTTTATTTCTCTCACCAGCGCCACCTGTTGTTTCATAGAACACAGTGTGAAAATTTCTGTCAATTTCATAAGTTGATTTCCTCTTTGAATAACAGGGGAGACTACTTTTTATTCTAAAAGCCCAACATTTCATTTTATCCTATGATCAGAATCCCACCTCTAGTTCTGAGCTTATTTGACAAACAGGCATAATTGACAGAGCCTAAGCCCAATCCCTCATTAGCTACATTTCTCCAGGTGTTAAAAAAGATACCTCTCTTTACAGAAAAGTGGACTTTCAGAATTAGATTTATTACGGTTATACTTTATGATTATTTCTCACATATGGTAACACCAAAAAAAAAAAGTGTGACTCTCACATTCCCCCAAGTTAATTCATAGGCCAGAGACATAGTATGTTATCCCCTCTCCAGATAGTTGGCTTGGTTCCTTCTGCTTTGATTTAACTATAATTTTTAAATCCATAGCTTAGAGTGTAGCCATAACACATACTTCACAAAAGAGCCTGGATATTTAGTAGAAATAGTACACTCATAATTTCAAGCTATAGCCAGTCTTCTTGTTCATAAATTAAAGCCTAATTTAAAAGAAAATCAGATTCTCTTCAGAACTACAAATCTGCCTTATATTCTTATTTTTGATTTGTGAAAACAAGAAATACAGTATTATACTCCTCTTCCAATTGCAAATTAAACTTATGTCAGTTTTTTTTAAGTAGAAATGGATCCGATTTAGAGAAATATTTATTTTGATTAAGTCAGAAGATTCTGTACATGTTTTGCAATAATGTATTTTTTTTTAAGTGTGGGTTCTTTTGGAAGAAAACAAAGGTCACTGAGGGCTGGAAGAGGTGTCTCCTATTTTCACAGAGATTTCAAAGTTTGAGTCATCCTTGTCATTTTCAGACTCAACTGCCCCAAACTGAGTCACAGAGGCAAAGAGAAGAGGGGCTTAACTGAGTTTTGAAATCAATCCAACAGTTTTGATAGTGGTCACCTGCGACATCACCCATGGAGGCTGCTTCATTCACTGCTACGTTCATTCATTGCTACCTTTTCCAGTTTCTCTCCATGACGCCTCCAAAACAAGTGTGTTGGATTCTGTTCACTTCCCCAAAATGTCCTTTCCTCTTTTGCTTCCTGGCAAAAACAACTCCAAATATTTGGATTTGTATAGGTTAATACCCACATATCCTTAAGTTCTTTGTGTAGAACAGTAGTCAGTTTATTAAAAGATTGACCATATTTTATCCTTATATCTCTCAGAGTTGTTGTGAGGAATAAATAAGTTGGTATATGTACAACAGTTTGAATAGGGCTCCGCACAGAGTTAGGGCTACTACTTACCAAATGCAAGTAATAAAGGTCACCTGTTATTAATACTATTATTAGTTGCACCACTTCTGCTGCTATCAATCTCTCATTCAGCCTCAGAAATTGAACATTGGAATGACATGTTTTAGATCCTTGTGGTCCATGTGGTGTGCAGATGAGCAACAGCATCAGCACAGAAAGCTTGTTAGAAATGCACATTCTCAGGCCTCAGCCCAGACCTATGGAATCAGAATCTGCATTTTAGAAAGATACACAGGAGATTCTTGTGCACGTTAATGTTTCAGAAGCACTCTCAGCTAACAGAATATTTTGGTGATTGGGACTTGCCACATACACCATGTATATATATTCAATTTTCAAAGATTTAAACAAGAATTCAACCAAAGAAACTTTTTCTTTTTAATTGCTAGGGGCAAACACAAGACCATACAGGTCTGCTTACCGTTCTGTATTCTAGCAAACTTAAAAAAGGAAAACAGAAAGAAGGCATGACAACCACCAGTGCCTGATACCTACTGGACATGTCATCTTGTATATTTCTTTGGCACCTCAAATCTGACATGTTCTAAGCCAAACTTATAGACTCTGTCATAAATTGATTCCCCAGATGTAGATGCTGAGATGAGGATTCCTGTAAAAGTGATTTATTAGGAAGGGTTCCCAAAAAATCTAGTAGGGGAGAGAAGTGGGACCAGGAAGGAAGGGAAGCTAAGCAAGGAAGCAATATCAGGAAACTTCCATTGGTAACATTGGTTCAATTTCTCAGGAGATTTTGGAAACAATGGTAATTACTTGCAACACAAAGTGTGGTTCATGGACCAGCAGTATCAACATCACCAGAGAATGTGTTAGAATTGCAGAATCTCAGACACCACACTAGTTCTACTGTATTGTAATCTGCATTTTAACAAGATGCCTCAAGTGATTCATAAGCGTGCTACATTTTGAGACAGACTGTTATAGGACATACATCAAAGTTGTCCCAATTAGGAGCAAGGATGAAGTATTTATATCCATTGCTTTATCAGTCTTTGTGGGGCTAGTTCTAGGTTCTTTAATAAATTCCAAGCCACTTTTCTCTCTGTGTGTACACAAACAAAAGAGTTTCAAAGGGCCAAGTTTGGCCACTGACAGAAATCCAGGTTTGACAGCTTCCAAGTGTTGGCTAAGAAAGCTAATACACCTGGAGCAGGTGTGAATGGAAATGGTAGAGAAATCTCAGGGGATTATAGGCAGAGACCTAACCAAGCCTGCCATAATCTCCATTTACCTTCATCCTTATTCTACCCTCCCTCCTGCCTTCCCTTGCATACAAATCATCTGCCTACCACAGAACTCCAAGATCACTTTTCCTTACTCGCCAAGACTGAATAGGTAACTAGTCCTCTCAGATTTACTTGGGCAAACATTCTCATATTTCTCTATTCTCTATTCTCCTTGCCACTGACCAAGTTCAGAGTTATACCATGCCACACGGCTGCACTCCCACCAACTGCTCTCAACTGCCAAACCCTGTCTGCCACCTACATACGTCTTTCAAGGTACAATATGAAAGTCCCCTGCTCTTCCATGCCTTTCCTAGTACTTCCAGGTAGAAATGATCATCTGCCTTCTGTTCCCATAGCAACACTTCTGTACATTCTAGGAGTGAGGCATTTGTCTTATTTTGCTAGTGTTAGTCATTTACAAAATCCAGCTATTCAGATAGACTCTGAGCCACTTCAAGATAAAGACTGTGGTTGCAATTCCTGTGCTTAGCACATATTAAGTGATCAACAAATATTATTAAATAATGAAATTATCATCTCTAAGGTATTTTTCAAGTACTTTCACTTCTGGACAGGTGCCATAAATCTATACTTAAATTTAATAAACTCAAGGATGCAAAACCCACACAAAGTGAAAGAAGAAGGAAGAGAGAAATTATACATGAACCTTCCATGCTTTCCATAGATGAAACCTCATTCATTTGCCACCTTGCAGATTCTTTCAGCTGCTTTGGAAGAATTTATTTGGCATCTTTTAACGCAAACAGTTCCTTCAAGAATTAGTCACATGCATTGGATTAAGTGCATAACAGCTAAGGCCAATCACTATTTATTATTTTAGCAATTAATAACCAATTTTCATATTCATAGTATACTTGAAACTGTTTTCCAAATCCAAGCCTTGAGAATAGATGCTGTTTGCTTTTACTAGTATCATCCCAAACAAGTGCAACATTTGTAACTTGAGTAATTAGCATCCGGTCTGTTCTTTCTAAATTGTGAGTATCTCCCACTCTCTTGCTAGTGCTCTCTCTTTCTATCTCTGGCTTAATTAATGCTAATGCATACTGCCCTACAAGAATTTGCAAGCTGTACGGAGAAATAATTCAGTGTTAGTTTTGTAATTTAGTGCACAGAGCACATTTGTGCAAAAGCTTTGTAAACTGGGCCCATGGTCAAAGGGAGCAATTAGCACTTTGTTAGTATGCAATGATGTACTAATCTGTGCAGTCCCCAAAAGCAATTGTCTGTTCCATTTTGCCCTCATGTGCAAATTTTTTCCAGTGTATACATCACTGCTCCAAAAATAACACATTGCACTCCTGGTGCTGTAAATTGGGTTCATGATGATGAAGACATATCAATTAGAAAATATTTGTAGGAGGGAAATGTACAAGAGTTTGGCCCTGCAATTTCTAGCAAAACAAGGAAGTTGGTACACAGCTTTCCAGAGGAACTATAGTTCTCTATTCCTCCCTCAGATTTCATAAGCGAAGCTGTCTTCATATTTGGAGAAAGACTATGGGAAGTGCATTTGGTGGGAAAATAAGGCCTCAAATGAGAATAGTTAACCCAAAATCACATTGACATGGACTTTGTTAACACTGCAGTCTGATTTGCATTTAAACAGACACCATCCGTTCCTTTATTTAAACAGCACACAGGAACCATATAGTAATTTGTGTATTCTTTAGACTTCTCAAGTTCTTAGTGAAGCCCATTACGAGTAAGGTTAATGATAAAAATAACAATAATGTCTTATATTTTTACAGTGATTTGCAGTTTTCAAGATATTTTAGGTACATCAGCTCATTTGAGTCTCACCACACACCTGTGTCTAGGCATTACTAATATCACTTTGCTGATGTGGCAATGTGGGCTCAGAGAGGTTGGGTGACTGGTACAAAGTCACACAGGAGGCAGTACCTTGTAGTGGTTCAAAACATGGGCTCTGAGGCCAGGCTGCCTGCAGGCACTTTCCATTCTGCTTCTGTCTGACCATGTGAAATTGGTTTCACCTTTCCATGCTCCAATTTCCTCATCTCTAAAATGGGAGTGATAATTATAGTACATGCCTTAGGGCGTTACTGTGAAGATTAAATGTAAAACACTTAGAATACTGTCTGATACAAATATGTGCTATATAAACATTAGCTACTATTATTACTCATCATTATTATTTAGTGTAAATAAGTGACAAAGCTGACTTAATCTCAGATACAGTTAACTTTTAAAAGATTCAAAGGTATCTAGTAAATATAACTATCTTTTGTTCTCAGGCATTTTTTTTTCAGGCTTTAAAAGTATCAAACATATTTTTAGAGATGAAAGAGCTAAAGGGAAAATTAGTGCCATTCACTTGGGGAAAAGCTACTGTAGGAAATACAGAGAATATTGTTCTTTATTATCATCAAAGAAAGATATAACAAGCTGGAATTAAGCTGAAGCATGATTTTGATTTTATATAGAGAAATCGTCCTGATAGTGAGAAAAGGGGTTCTCAAGGAGAGTGGCAGATTACAAAAAATGACAACAATCCAGCACCTTTCCTTGTATCAATGGCCCTTGTGAGGTACCTTTGCAGCTCCTGCCATCAAGAGGTGGAGCCTATATTCCCACCTAGTGATTCTAGGATGGCTGCGTGGCTTGCTTTGGCAAATAGAATGTAGTGGAAGCTAAGATGTACCAGTTCTGAGTTTAGGACCTCAAGACACTTTACAACTGCTGCTCTTGTCCTTGGAAAGCTGACCAGTTAGCCTAAACTAGCATGCTAGAGGAGGAGACAGAGCCCAGTTACTCCCTTGCCCCGGGGGACAGTTAGCCAACTCAGAAAATAGCCAGCTCGCTCACTGGTACTTGACTGCTGATTCCAGAAGAATCACCCAGTTGAGACTAGGCCAAATTGCTAACCCACAGAAATATGAACGAGTAAATCTGTATTGATGCTTCAAGCTGTCAGGTTTTGGGTGGTTTGCTATACACTGAAAGCTAATTGACACAGAGAGACTATGGCACCTTTGGCCTTAAAAATCCTTGAAGACAGAACAGGTATCTCCACTATCTAAAATTAAAAAAAAATTATATGGAATAAAAGGATGAAATAGGAGACTAGAGGTTTTGTTGCAACATACATGCTTCTCTGAGTTTGTGCACTGGAGGTTTAAGCTTCAGCTAAAGAGTTGTCCATAAGCAAACAGCATAACCTTTTGATCAGCCATATCATAAATATTATTGAGCACCTCCTATGTGTCAAATACAAAGAAAACAAAGTGCTTTCTTTACCAGAAAGAAAAATTTAAAAAATAAAAATTGTGACAAATGTAATTTAACTATATTTTGTTCACTAGATGATGTTCAAAATCAAGGTTTTTGAAAAGAAATAAATTACATTTCCATAGTAGTATGTAAGTTTAATGACAATATTGCATGAAAAACAAATATGTTATAAAGATGTTCTTAGAGCATACACAAATGTAATAGTGCCAACTTGTAAAAAGTTAAAAGTCTAAAATCAGGCCTTTGATCAGACATCAGGCCATGTTGTCATTTAATTTTCCCCAGTATAATTTAATGGAGCATGTCTTAACCCTTCATATGAACTTTTGCCAAAAATGTATATACCAATCAACATTTCTTGTCATACAAACTTGAAACAAAGTCTGGGCTACCTCATATTCTTTTCTCCCTTTGGCATTTGGTAAACATAATTTTATTATAATCCTATTCTAAAGGATTATATTCTACTTGTTCTCCTCTGTATGTGTCAGCTGCAATTGGGACCACCTCCCTTCTCTTTTCTGGTCTTGGCAGTAGTGCTATTTTCAGCTGTGGCACCATGATGGCTTGGGACCAACCTCCTTACACTCAGAGTATAGTAGGATGGCATGGAGCTCTCTCAGGTTTCTCACTGTTGATTTCACATGGGAGGCTTGGTGTCTCTCATGGTTTCAGAACACTTATTCAATTTTTCTAATTGCCTGGAGCATAATACATAGCCTACAGTGTTCTCTCATTTATTCTCTTGTTCATTCACTCAACCAATAACTATTGATCTAGGTAATATGCTGGGCATGCTGGGCATTGGAAGACACAAATATGAGCTAAATATTAAATTGAACCCTGTCCTCATGGAGCTCGTAGTCTAGTGGAAGAGTCAGACCTTTGCAAATAATCGCAAAAACAAATGTAAAACTGCTCCTGGAACAAGTGCCACCTGGTGTATGTGTCCTTTGTGAGAGCTGAGGTCAGAAAAGCCTTTCACAAGGAAATGTCACTTGAAGTGAAATGGGAGGCCTTTGCAGACATCAACCTGGAGAAGCAGGAGACAAAGAAGGACAGGCAGAGGAAACGCAAGTGCAAAGGCTCTGTGGCAAGGAGAGGCGTAAGGAGAATGTGAGAATAAAAGGCAATCAGTGTGACTAGGATCAAGGTCAAGTTGAAAATGTGAGTGGGATGAGGAACCAATCTGAGCAGTCCTTATTAAGGAGTTTACCTTATCCTAAATGCAGAGGAAACCAATGAAGAATTTAACAAGGCATCAACATGGGCAGTGTGGCATTTTGATAAGATTACTTTGGCTGCAGTGGGGGATAAGGATAAATGGAACTTCTGTTCCATAAGCTGTCCCCTCAAAAGTCAAACCCCAGCTACAACTGAGTCCTTTAGACCAAGGAATGAAAAGGAACAGCAGGTAGAAGATGATCTAAGAAAAGACAAAAGCCAGAGTTGGACTAAAAGAGAGAGCAATCAGTACTTTACCCACCATTTGTAGGACCACATCAAAATAATCTAGGTAGTTTGTTAAACATGCAGACTTCAAGGCCCCATCCCACAACTTCTGACTTCGAATCTCTGCAAATGAGACCCAGGAATTTGTCTTGCTATTCTGAGTCAACCATGACTAAAGATTATGCTGTCTAAGGCAAATAGATAAGTTGGAAAATGATGAGGCTGAAAGTATTCAAAATTCCATCAACTCTTCAGTATGAACTCCTTTACAGGCTGAGTTAGTGCATCTCACCATGCCCTGGACCTTGTCACAGGATCTCTCTGCCTGTTTTCCCACATCTGTATCACACTGCCTAAACCCTTCCAGCAATTAATGCTAAATTCTAACTAAGCCTCTGTGTTGGTTCCTATTTGATAGCAGGCATTTTACCTTCATTTCATTCTGATTGCCAGTTGAGACTTTAAATCAGGGGTTGGCAAATTATAATTCATATGCCAAATCCATGACATAAGAAAATTATATGAAATTCAAATTTAATGTTCACAAATGCAATTTTATTGGAACACACAACTATGCATATGCATTTAATATATATATGGCTGATTTATCTCCATACAAAGGCAAAGTTGAGTAATTGTGATAGAGCCCATATCAAAAAAGGACAACAAAGTCTAAAATATCTACTATCATTACTATAATTTCTTTTAAAAGAAAAAGTTTCTGACTTGTGCTTTAAATTAAACTCTCAGCCTCTTTGGTACAAATTACTAATAAATTACCAAGGACGTTCCTGTGAAGCAAATAATTAATCTGTAATGCAAACAATTGTCCCATAATTTAAATCCTTTATAAGCTTGACTTTTTACTTTGAATTTTCTTAAAGCTAGACCTGCCTTCATCTCTATGTGCTATAACTACCTTACTGTAATTTGGGTAAATCAGAAAATGTATGATTTTATGAAGGATCTAACATAGTTATCAGTCTGCTCCATATTGCCTCTACTTCTCTAGAATAAGAAAAAAAGCAGCATATTGTCTCTACTCCAATTATAATCGACTTATTTGAAACAGAATTACTTTCGGCTTGAAATTCACTCTGAGTTAATATTGTAAATTTGAATGATAATATTTTATAAATATGCAAAATGCTTTTGGAAACAGTAAAAATCAGATAATTCACACCATGACAAGGAGGCTCAGTACAGATTAGCACATTTCTTAGGAGGAAGGCTTAATTGAAAAAAAAATGATGTAAGTTTATCAAATCACCCTGTAAACTGTGCCCAGAAAGACACATACTGTTGACAAAAATCTTCCAGTAAAGATACCATAACATATTTGGTAAACATAATGGGAGTTGCACTTCCAGGAGACCTCATTACAGCTCTTGGCTATGAAATCTTAGTGGAGAAGCAGGGTGAGACTGCTGGGTCTTCTGTGAGAAACCCTGAGTTGGTAGATTATTAAGGAGGTGAGAACCAGTAAATAAGTGGGTTTAGGCTGCACAGCACTTTTTCAAAATTCATTCCATCTTTGATGTTGCACTGCTAGAGACATTCATTCCCAGATTCAACTGAAGGCCAGGAACTGTCTTTTTTTAAAACAGTTATCTTTTAAATTTTTATTTATTTATTTATTTATTTATTGTACTAGATACCACTCCTTATAGCAGCAAAATCTTTTAAAGAAGATAAATTGGACTCAGGGAGCAAAAAAAAAAAAAAAAAAAAAAAAAAAAAAAAAAAAAGCAGACTGTTAATAACCTTTAGATGTTATGTTCCCTAGCTTCGGAGAGAACAGAAAATTTTAAAACTCAGTAGGAAAGGAAATTAAAATGACTTCCTCTATCATGGGATAGGCCTGTGCCATCTAATACAGAAATCAGTATTTTTTTCTTCCTACTTCTACTCTACAATTCATGCCATTTTTTTCCCTTGATCCTCAAGTCAATTAGTATATACTGAGCACTCAAAAAGCACCAGTTTAAATCTCTGACAGTTCTACAGAAAGCTTTAAGAATTAGTGCTTGCTCTGTTAGGGTGGGAGAGGTGCTGTGACAAACAATGCCAATATTTTATTGAACTAACACAATAAAAGTTTATCTCTCATTTATGCAACTTTTCAGTGTGGAAATTGGGTCCCAGGCTCCTTTTATCTTGTAGTGCTGTCATATCCTAGGTTTTCAGGAGCTTCCTTTGTATTCTTTTCAGCAGGCCAGTAGATTGGGGAAAAGAGGGCTAAAGATTCTGTTGGAAATTTTCCATGAGCCTAGCATGGAAATGGCACTCATCACTTGTGCTCCTACCCCATTGGTCAGAGTCCAGTCACTTGGCCACAGACAACTGTAATGAGAAATTTGAGCAATGTGGTCTAAATCTTTCCAGAGAAGGAAATGGATTTAGAAAAGAGATAGCCAGTGTTGGCCACACTTGCTTTTGGAAAATTTACTTTTTCCCACATGCCAGCCATGAAGCATTTTTCACCATCGTTTTGCATGGATGCATTCACATTCCTTCACACTTTGTACCACTTAAGGGTCTAAAATCTTTCCACCTCTAAGGATCATTGGAGGCAGGAATAAGAAATGTTAATGATTGGAATAGGAGATTAATTGATAAAGCACTCTATGCCATTCATTTAATTTTATTAAAATTAGCAAATTATTTTAATATTGTTTAACCCTTTGAAGTGTATATTTTATCATCAACATATTTCCAATGACAAACGAGATGCAGAGAGGTTAAAATCTTTCTAGAGCATGGGTCCCCAATCCATTGGCGGTGGACATGTTAGGAACCAGGCCTCACAGTAGGAAGTGAGCCACAGTCTAGCGAGCGAGGCTTCATCTGTATTTGTAGCTTCTCCCCAGCTCTAGCATCATCTCTCAGCTCCACCTCTGATCATCAGGCATTAGATTCTCATAGGAGCACTGGTCTCTGGTGCTAAAAAGGTTGGGGACCACTGTTCTAGAGGGACCGGGGTTCAATCTAAGATACACTAGACCCCTAATCTGGTGCCCTTTTACTACACTACTGGTTCCCAAACTTGAGTCTTTCATGCCCCACTGTAATGCTACTTATACTAACATCCTTACAGTTCTGTTTAAAAGATCTATTCACTGAAACTTAGTCTAAGCCAAAGCAATGCTCTCTGTGATGTGAGAGGAATGCATGATATTTTCTAGGACATATTTCATCAATGGTCAACACCTCAAGCCTTGGCATTCAGCTCATTGCCTTTTTCGTCATTATTAGTCATTTAGGACAATAACTTGATAAATAATTTTGAGCAGGTACAAAAGTCTGGTGACTCTACAATCCTTTCTCCGGTGTCTTTGCATTTTTAGAAAAATGTGCCATATTTTAACAAAGAGGAAAGGGTCTCTAAAATAACATTCCTCAAATTAGACCACTATGCGTTATTACTTCATAGCCACTGGAATGACTAAAATTTAAAAGGCAAATTTAAAAGGCAAATTTGACAAGGATGTGGAATAACGGAAAATCTCTTAAGTAGCTAGAGAGAATGTAAAATCACATAACCACTTTAAAAAACTGTGACAGTTTCTTTTTAAAAAGTTTAACATACATCTATACCTGACCCAGAAATTCCACTTGTAGGTCTTGACCCAAGGGAAATAAAAATATATGTTCACATACCCTCAAAAACACCTGTACAAAATGTATAATGATTCACAGGCTTTTGATTTTGGGACCCCATTACAGTCTTAATGATCACTGAGAACTCCAAAGAGCTTTTGTTTATAGGTTTTGTCTATTAACATTTACTAAGCTAGGAATTAAAACTGAGAAATTTAAAAATATTAATTCATTTATTTAAAAATAACAATAATAAACTTACTTATTGACCTAAATAACATATTTTTATGACAAATAACAATATTCTCCAAAAAAATCAGTGTGAAAGTGGGACTGTTTTACTTTTTTTCAAATCTCTTTAAAGTCTAGTTTAATATAACATAGCTGGATTCTCATATCTACTTCCACATTCAATTTGTTGTGATATCACATGTCTTGTAGCCTCTGGAAAACTCTACAGTACATTTATGAGAGAATGGAAAAGAAAAAGTTAAGTAATACCTTAGTATTGTATTACTTAGTCAAGTAATACCTGAAAATAGTTTTAATCCAGCAGATCTCCTGAATGGGTCTCAGAAACCTCTAATATCCATAAACCACACTTTCCTGGAACACTTTTCCACAGATTTAAGAATCTTTAACATATACAAGAATGTTTATTTCACTATTGCTTGTATTGATGAAAAGCAGGAAATAATACAAATGTGCTTTTAATAGGAGGAAGGATAAATTTAACATATACAATGCTAAATAGCAGTTCAACAAGATAAAGTTACAAGTATCAAATAGATAAATCTCAGAAACATAATATTGTCTAAAAAGGGTAGGTAGAATGACACATAGTATAAAACAATTTGTACTATACATATAGTATAAAGTAAGGAAACATGAAGAAATGTTCTAAATGTTATTTTGTAGTAAACACATATAAATTGCATGGCATGTATAAACTACAAATTCTGAGTAATAATTGCCTCTAGATGAGAGAGGAAAGGGAGGGGAATAAGACTGAAGAGAAATACTGAGGGGCATTTAAGTTTTATGTAAAATATTTGATTTAAAAAATCCAAAGTAAATATGGCAAAATACTCAGATTTGACAGGGCTATGTAGTTGGTATATGAGCAATAATTATTTTATTTGTTATGCCTTCATGCATGATTGAAATATGTAGAATAATGTTAGAAAAGATTATGTTTTAGAACCTTTGTAAGTGAGCTAAACAAATGTCCTGATTATCTTTTAAATATTATTCGCACTTTGGCTGTTTCAAAAGTTTTTCTCAAAGTTCTCAAATATAACAGGAAGAGGTGAGATTCAATTCTTGCACAGTTTGGGTTTTTTAAACTTTTCTGAATTTTAAATCTTTCTAAATTTTAATGGAACATTTTTTTTAAAGGGGGGAACTTATTTACATTCATCCAATGAAAATTCATTAAGCCCCTATACAAAGAAGAAAAAATAAGGACTGTGCAAGATACTGAAGGGGTACAATGATGACTGTCCAAGTAAGCCAAGAATACAACAAGGAAAACCTTTCTTTATGCCAGCTTAGTTCAGAGATGAACTGGCACTCAGCAAACACTGATCCTGGGTGTTTGTCCCACAGAAACATGTCCACCAGTACGTGCTACACATGTGCAAGGGTCTTTGTGGATTTTATTGAATCATTAGTCATCATTAATGGTTGAAAACATGATGGCGAGTCAGTATAGTGGGATAGTTTCCGGTGCTAGTCTACAGTAGGTATTGACATCTGATAAGGTGATGCCTCTTTGTATAGTTATCTTGATTATTCTTAAGGATTTAGTTTTCCTCAGAAATTTTAAAATAATTTTATCTAAAACCAAGGGAGAAATTTGATTTTTATTTTGAATTGCATTAAACAACAGTTTTGAGAGAGACACTCTTAAATGTTTTTTTTTTTTTCATTTCCGTTGTTATTGAGTGAAAGGTTTTCTGTTCCCGTTTTCAGGAATTCAAGGCTCCAATCTTTGAAAGCTGTAGATTAATTAAAATATTTACCATATATGTAACCACTTTATCAAATTTTTTACTAATTACATTAATTTTTTAAATAATAAAGGTTTGCTATATTCTTTGTAGCTTCCCTTGTAGGTCTGTTTGACCAATGTTAGCTCTCCCACTAAGAGGAACTGAAGGGGTTTTACCCAGCTTCCTCCAGTTGGCAGCTCACCCCCTGCTGAGACACATACACTAAAGAACATTTTGGTTGCCCAGTCTCTGTTCACTACAATACTCAGTTCTCCTGTTCAGCTCATTCTTGGCCTCTTAGAGACCAGAGATACCCAGAACTCTCATGAAAGGCCAACCCACACACCATAAAAACATAATAAAATAGCTGTCTTTTTAAGCCACTAAATATTGACGTGGTTTGTTCTGCAGCGATTTATAACCAAAATACATTTTAATGAAGAAAGTTGGAGTAAATAAGGGAATTTTCAAACCCACACAATAATTTATGTTCAGAGCTGGATTTTCCATTTTGCTCAATGGCTTCATATCTCTGACCAGAGCCTCTGCCACCCTGTTACACTAAGATACAAATCTTATTTTACATGGAAGATTTTTAGGACTCCCAGGGATTTAAGAATGCTTCTGTTTTAATTTTTAATTTAAACTTGAACTTCCTTGAGATCCACTGAAATCTATAGCAAAGAATGCAAACAAAAGCAGTCTTCCAAAGTAGGCTCCCCAACATATATGTATCCACAGCTGAAAACTTAGAAACTTGTTTCATTTCTCAAAAGCATGAGGCTTTCTGAATCAGGCCTTCATTTCAGGAAAGTGCCTAAAAGAGTAAAACAACACACTCACAAGGCTCATGAAATCATAACGATAATAAAAACACTCAGACTTTTTTTTTTCAGCTGTGAAGCAGCACCTGCCATTAGCTGTGGTGGTTCCTATTTTCATATTGTCTGACAGTAGCAGTTGGATCAGGTTTGAGCCAGTGTGACTGAGAGGCAGGCTCCCTGCTTCCACAAAGCTGAATTTAATAAGATGAGAACAGCATGCCAAGATGGGGAGCTCCCTCCCTAACACTTATCCTGACACCAGCCCCTCAGCAGGGCCGTATTGCTACGGTAATCTGGGTGAGCCTGACAGAGCGTCCTGCTTACAAGTTCAATATAATGGAACAGCAGGGGGCGAAGAGCTGGCAGAAAAGCTTAGCAAAGTTAAAGCCTATTACTCTATGCTTGAGGAAAAATGAGTCACAAAATATTACACCCAGAGCAAGACTTGAACCTGCCAAATGCAGCAGCAACACATACTAAGCCCTGTCCATAATGGTGCATTCATTATTTTAAGGTCCAGGGTAATGTGGATTTAAATGTCTTTAACGTAATGGAAATGTATATGCAAATCTCCTTTAAGCCCATCCCTCCCTTGCTTTTCTTTTGCCCTGTTTGAATCTGATAGGCAAGGTGACTATACTCTGCATCTGTCAAAGAAATGATGCCTTTTTAATCTGGCAAGAAGAAGGCAAGAAACTGGATAGAAATCTTGCAGCTGCATGTTATGGCCTGTGTTGTTTTATGTCTTGTGTGGTGATGAATTTAAAACTAATGGGAGGAATAGCAAACAAATGGTCCCTGAGTTCAGGCCTGTTTGAGACTTAGGCTGGCTTAGTTTATTTTAACACCAATTCTTCAATATAAGTGAGTTCTAATGTATACTCTAATATAGATAATAAAATCAAACTCTTAGATTTGAAGCAGACTTTCCTCATACTTCCAATCAACCATCAGAAATTGGTTCTGATGCCCCAGAACCAATCTAAGGTTCCATCTAACTAAAAGATCATTATTTAGAATCCTGAACAGGAAGCTGCTCTAGGACTGTTTTTTTGTTTTTGTTTTTGTTTTTTTCCAAAAGAGTAACAATAGAACTAAGATGTGATTCCTTCTATTTCCCCTAGACCAGCTACCACAAGTTCTTAGAGTCCACTCAGATCATCAGGCAGGGTATCAGTGACAATAGCTACCAATACCTGAGCTCTTACTATAGACCAGGTGCTTGGTGAATGCTCTATAACCATTATCTTTAATTCTTTTGTAGTGGGTTATAAATTTTCTCACACTGCTTCCCAGATATACAAAGCAACTTAAGCTTCTTTATTTATGACTGATCAAATTTTCATCATGATCTTCCATTGGAAAAATAACCTTAAACCTTGGACTCATCAAATCATCTTATTCCTGTCCAGTTTCAAATCTGTTTGAATGTGTGGTGTCTCTCAGATATATGCTCAGTCATTTAGATTTCCTCTCCTTTCTTTGCTCCTTTTGAAGATGGTGTCTGGATTACTTCTGCCAAGAGCCAGTGTAGAAGGGGAATCCAGACCTACCTAGTAACTTCTGGATCCCTGAAGTCTTCTGCCTTGGGAAAGTGGGTTTGGCTGGCTGCATAGACTGAAGATCAGTCAGGTCTTACCAGGCCATTTGGAGCTTCTTGCTGGCTTACTCCTAGAAGCTGTGGTCCTTGCCTACTGATTCTGTTCATGAGTTCCTCCCACACACAGACTCTGACCAACCCAAGGTTTATTCCAGGCAACTTTCTGTCTCTGAACCTTTGTGTCCCTGCATCAGGACATGTAGGAACATTTGGATACCCTTTATGCCAGGTGCAGGCCAGGCAGAGCAAGCCCACTTACTCGGACTCATCTCTCTAGTTCTTCTGTCGGTAATGGGATATTTTCATTCCCATTCCATGAGGACATAAAGTAGAGATGACTATGAGATTCTGCTAAAGAACTTGTCTATGAATAGGGAAGTAGACCAAAAAACCTTGGTGTTGCGAGGGTTTCCTAGATCCATCTGACCATTCCTATTTTTCTTTCACTTAAGTGCAGGACCAAGAGAATAAAATGGGACTCTTAACAGTTGATCTCCTCTCTTTATCTTCCTCGACTTTCTTCTATTCCACATGTCCTGGGCCCAGAAACAGGACTTGCCTGACCTTCTTCCTGACTAAACTTCATTACTTCATACCCTGAGTTCCTGTTGCACTATGACTGTCCTAACTTAGATTCTTCAGAAGTGGACAAGGATCTAAATAGACCTAGTTTATTTGGAAGAGTCAGGAAACACCAAAAAGGAGTGGAGATGTGAGAGAAAGAAGGGTAGTGAGTAAATAATGCATTATAGGCTAGTTACAAGTGTGGGCAAATAGATCTTAATCCCATGGAAGAACTCTGAGTAATAATATAAAGCATATGTTCAGTTATCAACTGAAGGGTTGCGGAAGCTACAGCATTTATACACCAATTCCTGTCACCCATTGATTGAGGACCACTCCACCAGGGCTGATGAAACTGCTCTTGTGGAAAAACTCACAGAATGAAGATGTACAAATGGCAAGTAAGCATACAAAAAGATGCTCAACACTATGTGTTATCAGGGAAATGCTAATTAAAGCAATGACAATGAGATACCACTACACACCTATTAGAATGGCAAAAATAAAAAAAAAAAAAACTGTAACACAGAATTCTGGTGAGGGTGTGGAGTAAGACATTCCCATAGCTAGTCAGAATGCAAGATGGTACAGACACTTTGGAAGAGATAGTTTGATACTGTCTTACAAAACTAAACATATTCTTACCATACAATCTAGCAATAGCACTCCTTGGTATTTATTTAAATAGTTTGAAAACCTGTATCCACAAAAGCCTACACACAAAAAGGTCCATGACAATTTTATTCATGATTGTCAAAGCTTAGGAACAACCAAGAAGTTCTTCAGTAGGTGATTGGATCAACTGTGATATATCCAGGCAATGGAATACTATTCAGTAGTAAAAAAGAAATGTGTTATTAAGCCATGAAAAGACAGGGAAGAAACTTAAATGCATATTATTAAGTGAAAGAAGCCAACCTGAGGAGATTACATACTGTATGACTCTAACTATACATTCTGCAAAAAAGCAAAACCATGGAGATGGTATAAAGATCAGTGGTTGTACGGGGTTAGAGGGGAGGGAGGGGAGTATGCATAGGCAGAGGACAAAGGATCTTTAGGGTAGTGAAACTATTCTGTATGATACTATAATGTATCATACTATACTACATGATAATATGGTGTATACGTGTCATTATACATTAGTCAAATCTGACAGAATGTATAGTGCCAATTGTGAACCATGATGTAAACTATGAACTTTGGATGGTAATGATGTGCCATTGTACGTTCATCAATTATAACAAATGTATCACTCTGATGGGGATGCTGATAGGGAAGCTGTACCTATGTGGGGACAGAGGGTATATAGGAAATCTCTGGACTTTCCCTTTAATTTTGTTGTGAAGCTAAACTTGCTCTAAAAAATAAAATTTAATTTAAAAATTCATAGAAAGGTATAAAGAAGAAGAAAGTCAAAATTTACTATATGTAATTTTTTAAAAATGAACAGGAAAGAAGGCAAGAAGGAAAGAAAGGAAGGGAGGGAGAAAAGGAGGGATGAAAAAAGAAAGGTAACTTTGAGGTCAGAAGATTAACAATAAAGTTGCTTGATCCAGGTGGTACTTGTTCTCCCCTCTGAGGTATAAGCCTCTTAATGAAGCCTTGAAAATCAAAGATTACAAAAAATCACGATTTACAAGAAAATAACCATTCTTTGACTTAATAGTGTCAAATTATTATTTCTGCTACATTTACAAATCCTGCCAGGTAGTCATTATTGCCCTCATTTTAAAGACAAGGAGTCCACAGAACAGAGAGGTCGAATGACTAAACCCTGTTGAGAGGTACTAAATATGTACACTGAGTCCAGGTTTATGTGATCTCAAAGTTTAGGTTCTGATCAAATATGAATGCTTAAGACCAGCTATTAATAACTCAGGTTTGAGTAATATCTAGAAAGAATCCTCCCAGTTGGAAGGGTGTTTGGGGAAAATGAAGAGGAAAAGGAGAAGGAGGTAGAAACCAAGGACAGTAATAAAATTACCTGCTTCCCTAAATATACTACAGTTAAATGATAATTAGCTGGGAGGTGATTAGATAAACCTTGGTAAATGGGAAGTTTTGTTTACTAAGTTTTTTTTTTTTAGCTTTTAATAAAGGAGTGGTTACTATTATTCTAAATACTGATGACAACACAGATATTAAATTTTTACTTCTACTGGTCCTGCCAAGATGTTGGATAATTAAAACATTTGTTCTACATTCATTCCAAAGAAAATTATTCTTTTATTTAGCCAAAGTTTAACAGAACATCACTTATTTGTTGTTGCTTCAAGCAAAGCCACTGGATCCTACCAACAGACTATCTAATTTCAAATGATAGTAACAGTTAAATCCTGAAACATTAGAGACTTGCAATTTTCCTAAAAATTATTTCATGGACTTGGTGAGCTTTCTTCTTCCACCTCTTGATTTGAAACAAACAAACAAAAACCATTACAATGTTCATTCTAGTTCAGTGAAAGGGATGTATAAAATGGAGAATAATTTGATTGAGTGTTAATTTAACAGAAAATTTATTATTTTATAGAAAATGAAAATAATTTTAAATTTTAAATAAAAAATCCAATTAATACATTTGAGCAAACTGAAGCAGTTATAAAAAGAATTTTAAAATAATTTGTTATAAATCAAAGTAATATTCCAATTACCCTTGAACGCCATACTTTCTTTCATCTTTAGGCTTTTGAATGTACTGCCTTCTCCTCCTCCTGCTACCCCACCTCCCAGCATCCTATTCTTCAGAATCATCTTTCAGGTATTGCTTTCATGCAATTTTCTCTGAGAACCTTTCTCCCATTCTGCCATCCCACTTTTTAATTCCTAAAAAGTTACTTTTACTCATAGCACAAGGTAATGTGACCTACCACAGAATGCACACATCTATGCAGTAATGATGCATTTTTTTCCCCCCCAAAGCCCTCTAGCTTGTGAGGTCATGAAGAAAAGGACCACTTCTGGATAGCTGTAATTTGACACCTAGTATGTCTTACATGCTCACAACGGTTGCAGAATGAATTACACCTCTGTTTTCTCCCCCCAGGAAGGGTAGCCTACTTTCCCTTTAATTTTGCTGTGAAACACATAGAATCAGAAAGGCCTAGGATGGAATCCTAACTTACTTGCTCTGTGACTTTTGGCAAATTGCCTAACGTCTGTAATCTTCTGTTTCCTCATTTATATTATGGGAACATTAATATTTACCTGTGAAGGCTCTTATGCCAGTCAGTGAGATATTGTAAGTCAATTGCTTGACATTTTACTTAGCAAGTCGTAAGCACTCTCAATTGCTCGTAAGTGGATTTTGCTCTTACTTCTCAACAGAGGCTACTTGGAACCATGTGAATATGTATAATGTATTTATTCCCACCATCTCTCCAGTCTAAGAGGCTAAATATATAAAACAGCGGTTCTCAAATCTTAATGTGCATTAGAACCATCTGCAAAACTCACCACAACACAGATGGAGTAGGCCCGGCTTTAGAGTTTCTGATTAAGTAGGTAGAGGGCCGTGTCTGAGAATAGGCATGTCTAACAATTTCCTGGGTGATGTTGATGCTGCTGGTCATGGGACCACTTTGAGAACTGATTTTCACTTTCTTCCCATTCCTCCTCCACCCAGGAAGCAGACACCGGAATCACTTAAGCTTTGAAAATTATTGATGCCTGGGTCCTATATCATGGGTTTCTGATTTAATAGTAGGTCTAGGGTAAGGCCTGAACATGGCTTTTTTTTAAAGGCTTTCCAGATGGCTCTAATGAGAAGCAAGGCTGAGAACCATGCCCTTAGGTACATGGCTGCAGAGCCTTGCATCTCACAGTGCGGTCCTCAGGTCAGCAGCATCAGCATTATGAGGGAGTCTGTTAGAAAAGCATAAACTCAGACCCTATTCTTACTTAACTAATACAAATCTGAATTTTTAATAAGATCTCCAGAGAATTTCTGTGCACGTTAATGTTTAAGAAACCCTGAAACAAGGAGACCTCCCATCCAACTCACATCAGAGGAAGTATCACCAGATCTCACCTTTTCCCCACTTAAGCTCTTCTTTTCTAAAATACTAAAATTTAGGACAAAATGAGAAACCCAACACTTCTGTTTTTTCCCCAAAGGCTAGTGTCTTGTCTTCTCCTCTGCAGGCAAAAACCTGAGGAGGCTTCACTCTTTACGTCACCCTTCTCTCCTCCCCATCTTCCCAGACTCAGCTGTCTTCTCTATGCCTATTTTAATGCCAAGGCATTATACCTGAATTCAATTAAAGACAGGAAGGGGATCAAGGTCTTAGTGGGATTCAAAAAAACCCAAAACTTTTCTTCAAAAAAATAAGTTAGCACCTGGTTTCTCCCTAAATTACCCTAACACAGAGATGTGTTGAGATGGTATTAAAATAGAATCTTATCCACTACAGGCTGGAAAGTGAAAAGTAGCATGGATGGGATGTCTAATGATTTGGAAAAAGAAAAAGATCCAACTGCATTAGTGAAGAAATTATGAGGTGTCTATGACCAGAAAAACCTGAAATGTGCTAATTGAATGCCCTCCGATGCCATTATCAGTGCAGCCCCTCCAGAGCCAGCAGCACAAGCAGATCTGAGCAGAAACCTGAGCTAATAGCAAACAGCACTGTCTTGATGGCTTAAGAAGGGGTCTGCATGCATGAGTCAGCAGGTGAGAGTCCTCGTGTGGGTGGATTCATCAGGAATTCTCCATAAACAAGATGGAGAATTTCCTCTGGTTGAGTATGCCATGCCACGTTAAAACTCAGAGAGAAGACAAGTTGGTTTTTAGCAAGGACAGTAACAGCCATCATAGGAATATGTGCAGGCACACATGCACATACATGCACACATTCCAAGTTACAATGCTTGCTACACAAAATATGCTTCATGAACCAGCATCATCAGCATCACCTGGCCCCAGCCCCACTTCTACTATTTAAGAGTGCATCTTATAACAAGGCCTCCAGGTTATTTGTATGTACATTAAAGTTTGAGAAGAATTGCTCTAAACCATTAGCTCACAGCTTTCCACACACTGGAATTACTCAGAGATTTCAATGTGCAGTCAATTCTGATATCTGCTGATCTAAAATCATAGATAAACATATGCTGCTGATCTAAAATCATAGATAAAAATATGCCCTCATTTTTTCTCTCCAGATTGAACCCTTTGCCCAGTTTAAAAACAGACAGTGATGCATAAGAGAAATACTTCAAGACTGCTTGCTGTCCAATGACCTGGTTTATAACTCTTTTAAAGACTAATTTGATTCTGTTCTGGTAATTAATTATCCTCTCTATCTATATGCTTTCTGAGACCAGGGGCCATGATTTATTCTGTTTTATATTAAACTTCAGAGCAACAAAAGGGCTTGGACCAGGATAAGTGTTCAAATAATGTTTATAAGTTAACAATAAACTAATGATAAAAAATGAAAGTTCAAATACTGTTGTCTTTATGCTATTCTTTTTTTTTTGACATTGTAATTATTGAAGACATTATTAGAATTATGTGTCCTCATTAAGACTACAAGCTCATTGAGTGCAGAGACACATTTAATGCTCTCTACTCCTCTTTCTATCCAAATATATAACATATTAATGACCACAGAGTCCATATTTAGTACTTATAAGTTTTTGTGCAATTGGGAGACATGATTTTACATGAAAATTTAAATCTATGTAATCAGAAAGTACGCTTTACTGGAAATTTTCTGTATTTTACATAAGAAAGCTTGATTAATGGAAACTCAGCAAACAAGTTAAATAAAAGCTGATGTCAGAAATAAGTTTTCTTAAACCTAATTATTTCTAAGAATGTCCTAGATTCATAATATACTCAACAGAACATGCCATACTTTACTGTCCATAAAACTGTGTCAGTAAATAAATAAAACACTATCAGTGTTTATAATGATTATACTAGACAAAGGATTGGAAAACATTTTCTATAAATGACTAAATAGTACATTTTTTTGGTTTTACAGGCCACGAAGTCTCTACTGAAATTCCCATCTCTTCTGTTGTAGTGTAAAAACAGCCACATACAATAATTAAGCAAATGGTTGTACTTGTGGTCTGAAAAAAACTATAAAAACAGTTGGATTTGGCCCACAGGCTATAGTTTTCCAACCCATGGAATAGGAGATTGTAAGAACTTTATTATTTAAAAGAGTAAATTGTACTTACAAAGACAAAATACATTTGTTTTGAAAAAAACTAAAATATAAACAACTGTACCAAAGTGCATGCACACAAGAATAATATTTTCCCATAGAAAAGTGAACTATAACTCCTTACTAAAAGTTTTAGAGGCAATGTCGGTGAGAAGCGGCAGAAAGATGCTCTGTCAACTTTGTAAATGAACAGAATGCGTAATTAGCCAGGGCCTGATTTTCCTCATATAGTCAGGTTATTCAGAAATATTTTCTAAAGACTGTAGCACCTAGGATGGTTTCTTTTTCATTATAGGAAGAACCATGTGATGAGAACATTGAGTAGGTGAAATGAAACCATAACCCATTTTCATTGTCCAGAGGAAGTAGGGCAAGGAGAAAGCCAGCTGGGAGCTGATGGAAACATATACTTTTAACATTAGATCTATTCTACTATAAAGACTCTTAGTCTCTTAATCTGTGCAGTGATAGATCATTTCAGGTTTGAGACTGTTCACTTCTAAGTGGATACGTAAAGAGCTTCAGGTTTCCTGGTAATTTCAAGATTCCTTCCTTCAGAAGAACAAAAGCCAAGAGGAAACAGCCAAGCCTAGGAGGCTGCTGTGGGCCTCTTGACAATGTCTAGCCCACTGGCCTTCACCACTCATGAAACCAAATGTGCCCCCATGAGAATCCATTTCTCTAGCAAACAAAACATGTTTAAATATTAGCTTGGTCTAAGGTAGATAGTCCTCAAAGTTTGATCATTTTTGATAATTTTAGAAGACATAGATTTAGGTGTGGTTTAATTATTAGAGTGTAATTGGGTAAAACATTCTGGATTTCAAAAAGAAATGTAGTTTCAATCAGGAATTCAGGAAACTGGTGTCATGTTTCCTTTTTTGCTGTGGTGGTCATGGTGGTGGAGACTTTCCTTTGGGGTTTGGTTTAAGACTCATTTCTTAAGCTTTTTATCAGATCCTTCTTTCTCCCCCATTCCAGAAGTATTTCTCCTCTGAAGCAGCAGATATTTAATCAACACTTGCTAATTAATTAGAAAGAAACACCTCCCAACTCAGTATCGGGCAAACGTATTTCAGCTTGAGAATTAGACTTGGCTTTAGAAGAGAAGGCGTATCCCACAAGGAAGTCTCTTAGATTTAAACTTCTTTAAAACTTTGTGCTTGTGTAAAGTGTGGAACAGTTTTCCTTTCTGTGGCATTCTGTGGAAACTGGTAATCAGAGTGCTACTGCAGAGGGCCATCTACATACAGGAATCAGGGTAAACACATGTTCCGATTTGAGTGAGATGATTTTGTTTTCACCTCCTATCCCAACAAAATTATTAGTAGAGTGAGTCCCTTTTTTAATCTCAAGTGTCCAAACTGGACAATGAATTATATGGCCACTCTAATGAGAGCTGACATCTATTGACCTCTTACTTTAGCTAAGCACACTGCTAAGCACTTCTGTGCAAATTACTTTATTAAATCCACACAGCTTCCCTCAGAGATGATACCACTATTGTTTTTAATTTATAGATGAGGAAACTAAGTGTGAGAGCTGAAGTTCTATGAACAGTAAACAACTAAACCTAGACCTTAACCCAAGAGAATGATTCTGAAAGTCAGAATGCTAAACTACATTGTTCTATCTATTATTAAAACTTGCAGTTAGAACAAGGGGTGAGAAAATTGTCCTCTCTGCTTGTGAAAAATTGTGTTTGGAAGAAGGTAAGAGACAAGAATAGATGAAAAGAAAGGCAGGAGCTGCATAAAGATTATTTTATAAGCAATGCTAGTTTTCCATCTTTCTCTTCCTTAGCTTAGTCTAACATATGACATGAGGTCAAAACATCCATTTCTAGAGGGGTGTGTACATACATGTACATGTCCAGAAATATGGATGGAGACAAAATCATGAAGAAACTCCAACAAGGGATGAGGTGGCATTTGCAACTAAGTCTATAATGAAGATTATATGTTCCAGTTTGTATTTGTTATAGATCAAATGCTGTCTTTTAATTATTTCAGTGCCTCTTCCCCCTTTCACTCTCAAACATTCCCCAGTATGGGCAATAAATTATGTGACAGCCCTATCTATAATAAAATATTTGTATATTTTCATAAATTCATTGGTAACTTTATTTCTATTTAGGTGCTTGCAATGCTTAATTATCTTAATAGATATTTTAAAATATTTCTTGGACTATTTCCTTTACAGGACAACACATATGATCATTTATTCAAACGTTTATTGAAAGAACTAAACCAAGCTCTGGAGAGTGTCAATGAAGCCACAAAGTCTTATCTATAACAAAGGTAGAGGTAAAGCTATCTGTGGAAAGGGAAGCCATCATAAAAGATGTAATTTGATCCTGGACATGAAAAAGGTTATTTGGTGGTCAGTGCAGCTGAGGAATATTTCAGTGTAGCCAGCCCTCTCTACCTCCAGTGCAAAGTAGAAAGAAGATAGAGGAAAAGAAAAAAATAATGGGAATTTTCCCTATAGTTTCTCTGGTGAGATAAAGGCTCTTCTTCTTTCAAGGTTTTGGGTGCCTGACTACCCACCACTGCCATTGCCACCACCACCTCAGGACAGCCTGAGAGCTGAGGGCGTTAAAGAATAAAAATGGGGCTTTCTTCCTTTCTCTCTGATCTCAAGGGCCCCCTTTCTCCCTCTTCAGATCAAAATCAAAAGACTTCCCTTATAGTTCTTTATGTCTGTACTTGGTGCATAATTCCAAGTGTCCATCTGTCTTTGGCTCTAGAGCAAGAGATTCAATGAGAAAAAAATGGTAAACTTCCCACTGGCTTAGTGGTACTAGGTGCCTGGTTTCTTTTCCCCACTGCCTGCTACTGCTACCATTAACTTTCAAGCTCCATGTATTCCATCCAGGATTTTTATCTGCATTCATAAAAAGAGATAGAATGGAGTACATTTACTCTGTCTTGACTGGAATTGGACCAGAAAAAAAAAAAACATCTAATTACTGCAATGAAACTGACTTTGTGACTAAAAGCGTCCCAAAAACTTCTTACCTGAAGTTGGAAAAAGTCACACCTGTCCTAGATGTTACCCAAGAACCGGGGTGGTACGGAGGGCAAGAATAAAGTTGTTTTATGAATAAATTTTTAACTTAAGTGTCATATGATTAAATTTTCATTAAGAATATTTACAGATATTTTACCTTTAGTAATCAATTCTACAGAGCTGGGGGGGGGCGGGACGGCGGGGGGGAAGTCAATCTGAAAACACTTGAAATGCTTAATTATTTTGTGGAGTAGAGAGTACAGAAGAAAAAAGTCAAGATCCTAACTTTGGCTCTCCACTTCACTGAATCACCAAAATAAAGGCAAGTCTTCAGCCATCGCCTCAGGTTGAGGCAAGATGGGAACTTCATCATGCCAGTGCTATTGTTGGAGGGTTGATTCAAAAACAAAAGACCTAAGTTTCAGCTGGTCCCAAACTATGACAAATTTTAGCCACACAAAGCTCCCATTTGCCAATGCAAATCTGGTAATTGGACATTTAATTACCCTATTTGCACACACAAATGAGGGGTGTGCCTTCAAGAAATCAGAGCCCACTCTTAAAACTTTGTCCCCAAGCTATGAAACCACATGCTTTTATCAACAGCTAAATTGATTAGAATTGTTTATTTCTGCTCGTGTTAGTCCACATGTATTTTCATTGAAGCCTGATGTCTATTGAGTTAAAAGCTTATTTTTTTTAACCTATGTTATGAAGAAAACCTATATAGTAATTGCCAACTACGTGTCAAGAATCCTTTCATTTTATAGAGAATACGAGGTCTGAATAAAAAGAAATATTCTTTGCAACCTCATATGCTTGGGCAGACTCAGCAGCCTTACAGTCATAATAAAGACAGAAGGGCCTTTTAAACGAATACTTTAAATGAAATTTCCAGCATGGATTACTCTCTTCAGTCAATGGTTCGGGCATTGAATTTTCCCATTTCCCTAGGGCAGGTACAGGGGTGAATTTTCTCTGAATATCTTCTAGCTAGACAGTGTCCTACAATATCCTTAGGGGAGAAGTGTTGTTTGGTTTGGAAGAATGTATCGTGAGTCGGTCCATCTGGGTTTCCTCTCCATGAATAGAAGCATCAAGATTTGGCTGTTTCTTGATCTTTGATTTTATATAGACCTTGGTTCTAGCACTGGCTCTAACTCAAACTAGCCAAGTACTACTGGGGACAGATTAAATTTCTTACAGTGGTTAAATAATGGTGAAGGAAAAAGGGAAAGCTTGTCAGGGAGGGTCAAGCAGTTCATCTATGAAGTGAAGGCAGGCCATGAGAGGCCAATAAGGTATCAAAGGTAAGGGAAGATGAACAGTAAAGAATGGTCAAGGAATTAGGTGATTTGAAGATCAATAGTAACTTAATCTTTGTCTTGGCCACCAGATGCTCAATAAATACTTGTTGAAGGAACAACTTCATTATCAGCCATGTTTATTGAGCCATTTTGCAAGGAGCACTGTGTGATGAATCAGGAGTAACTAGAAAAAGAAAATGGCACCCTGCCTACAAGATTATTGAAGAGTACTCCTTGCGGAATAAAAACTCACTACGGTATAATGATATTTAACAAGACCAAGTTGAAAGACTCTGTGAGAATAAGGGGACAAGAGACATTTGAGTTCTTGCTCAGAAATAGAATACTTATAGAAGGGCTCCCCTCCCAGCCTGGGGTTCAGGGGCTGTAATCTCCTCAGGTTCAGCAGACGCCAACCGATACAGAACTATGCACCAGGGAAAGACCACCTCTGCCTGGGGAAGTCAAGGAGGCAAAAGACAGAGATGAAAAAGTATATACAGATGAAAAAGTAATTACATGGCCTAGAATTCTAAAAGAACATGGCATATTCTGAGACTGGTAGAAGTTCTTACACAGAAGGACTGGAGAACGTTTGGAATACAGACTGATACAAAGCCTGAGTGTAATCACATAGGCAGCAGCCAGACCTCAGATAATGTCGAGTATAGGACAAAAGGAATCAGGGCCTTATTTTTTTTCATCGATGGAAAGATTACTTCATAGAAGCATGAGTGATAGGCTGTGAATAGAAGTTTGTGGTACTAAGTCAGGCAAGAAGTGTATTTCTGGGTAGAACTCAAGGAACCTGAGGTGAGAAACAGGTTGCCTTACGAATAATTCTCTGAAAACTCAGTAAAAACCCTGGAATACCAGTAAGGTTGGGGATGGTGACTGCCCTCAACTCTGTGAGAGTAGAAGCAGTGTCAGGGTGAATGCCAAAAGCAAAAATTAGAAGGTCAACAGCCATGGAGCCAAAATGCATAGTGGTTTCGACTTTTGTTTATTGTCTAATTTGTTTTTCAGTGAGCCTATATTACTTCTAGAACTAGAAAAATCTATATAAAGTTAAAAACTTCACATGAAAGACAAAGAAAAAGTCAATCTATTGGTGGTTAAGGTGAGCCATTAGGTAGGTATTCAAGATCTTATGAGGCTAAAGGAAGTGGGCTGGGTGGATGGCGTAAGGGTGGAGAACATGAAGAGTGGTGATCTATTTGAGGTTAGGGTTTCCAGAAGCAGATCCTGAGCCAAGAATTAATATGTACACTGTTTGTTGCAAAAGCAACCCCAGGAGAAACCATCAAGGTAGTAGAAGAAGCGGGAGAGGAAAATGTGATGATGTTCCATTTATTTTTTCTTTTGCAGTCTATGCTTTGGATATCTTATCTATAATAAAATGTCTAACCCAAGGCCACAAATATTTATGCCTCTGTTTTCTTCAAAGATATCAATTTAGGTCTTATATTTAGGTCTTTGATCTATTTTTTCATTAATTTAAAAACAGTTTTAGATTTACAGAAAAACTGAGCAAATAGTATAGAAAAATTCCCAAAGAACTCACACATGGTTTTCCCTATTATTAACATTTTATATTAGTATGGAGCAACTGTTATAATTAATGAACTAGTACTGATACATTATTATTCAATAAATTTAATTGTTTCTTTGGATTTCCTTAGTTTTTACCTAATGTCCCTTTTCTGTTGTAGGACTACACTGAGGATAGTATATTACATTGAGTTATCACGTCTTCTTAGGCTCCTCTTGGTTATGACACTTCCTTAGACTTTCTTTGTGTTTGATGACCTTGATAGTTTTTTAAAATACTGGTCAGGTAGTATTTCTGTCTATTAGAATTTGTCTGATGTTTTTCTCATGACTGGACTGAGCATAGATTTTTAAAAGGAAGATCACAGAGTTAACTTTTGTAGATAGTGTCAGGTTGGGTCCAAATTCATTCTTTTGCAAATGGATATTCAGTTGTTCCAGCACCATTTGTTAAAAAGACCATTTCTCCCCATTAAATATTTTTGTCATCTTTTTGAAAATCAATTGACCATAATGTAATGTTTTATTTTTGAACTCCCAATTCAATTCTGTTAATCTATATGTCTGTTCTTATGCCAGTACCACAATGGAACTTTGTAGTAAGTTTTGAAATGGAGAATTATTCTACCTCAAGCACTTACCCAAATCAGATCTCATCATAAAAGAAAACAAATTCAACATTAATCATCCACTGAAAAACTACTGAGTACCTACTATGTTCCAGGGCAAGAAAGATGCTGGAGATGAGGGAATAGAAAAGATAAACATTGCTCTATTCTCATGAAATTTATAATCCAACAGAAATTGAGGGTCAATTTTATACTATTTTGGAAGTACAAAATTGAACTGCTTATGAAAAAATTTTACTCAAGAATAGAGATCAAATTAGTGTTTGTGTGGTCGTATCCTCATAGTCCTAAATTTACTTCTTAAATTTTTCTAAGATTCAAAGATGAATAACACCTTGATACCATCCAGGAAATTTTAAGTAAGAAGACAGGTATATAACTTACAAAACAGACCAAGCAGTGCCTGGCACAAAGTAAGATGTTTGATTGTAGAAACAGATGTTATTATTACTGTTTACCAACTATAAGAAGGTGTTCAGCACTACAGTGGGACCTCCAGCACAGAGAAAAAATTACCTACATCATGGTGGTTGTGCCAATGAAAAGGATTTACGCAGAAGACTCAAAGCCAGACCAGTTGGTTTTAAGTTCCACTTTGCTCAAGCATGAGCCTACTACTTGTAGGACCATGAAGACTTTAAACTCTTTGATCCTCCATTTCCATGTCTATTATAATAAAATTAGAGTAAATATACCTTCCACCCAGAGCTGTTCTGAGGATTAAGTGCAATGATGGATTTTAAAGTAGTGAGAAAATATGTTATGTAAATGTGGGATTGCTGAATTCCTTTCACATCTATTAGGTCATCTCCCAAGACCTGGACTCTATGTATTCATGTGAAGAAACTAAGTTTCCACATCAACCATGCCTTCCCTTCTTCCTCTAGCTTGTCCCAACCAAGGTAAATCCAACCAACATTGATTATTTGTATAAAATGGAATCTAAGTATTGTGCATTTTTCCATTTGGAAACTAAAGTTTGAATGTGGCTAATTCTATATTCACCCACACAGTTCCCAATTCCCATTCCCTCTTTTCCTGCCCACTAATTTGGTTTAATTCTTTTTTTGTTAAAGTCACACCCACCAACTGGTCTGTTCCATAAAGGGTCTCTCTCTTGTTGCATTCATTTTTATTATCCAGGGTTTATAGCAGAATGACTTACAGGGAACTAGTGTTCAATATTACAGCTAACAAAATACAAAGAAAACATACTTTTAACTAACGATATCTGGTATAGTTATTCCCAACATTGCTTGGTACAAGCGTCTCATGCTTTCTGAATTCTCATAACTAGGACCCAAAATTAACCAGAGGTGCAATCCATTAGTTCTAATAATGTTTGTTGAATTCAGACTACATGATACATGTTAGAGACACAAGAGTGGTAAAAAAATACACCTGTCTGTGCTCATGGAGCTTACGGTTTATTTCTTGTGCATTGTAAATGAGGACATTATAAATTGTAAATGAAGACAAAAAAAAATCAGGCGCCAGCTTGGCATTTAATGAGAACATACAGGTACAGCTGTGTATATGGCCAGAATTCATTCCGGTCAGGGTTTAGGCCATAACTTTTAGATATTAATTTTTATTACTTCTACCTATGTATAAACTTTTTAATTAAAAATATCTGCTGCAAAATAGATTAAAAATAAAACACCACTGATGTGGTCACCTGCAAAAAGAGTATTTTTAATGTCTTGGTTTATATTGTTAGATATAAGATGGTTCTGTAGCTGATTGCTGAATATGTGCAATGCAAATGCAGATTCATATCCATAGCAAATGTACCCACCCACATAAATGTCCCTTTGACAAGGACAAAGCCTCAGTGTCTGTCTGGGTCAAGACTGACTGCCTAATTCTGTTTTCAAAGATGTATACTTTGTAAACTAACTTCAAGAAATGTATTTTCAAAAAGTGTTCCCTAACCAAATTTAAGAAAAGCTACATATATGAGAGCACATGAAGGCCCTGAGAAGTCCTGCGATTAAAAAGAATCTATTTGATGTGTAATGCAGGTATTCCCACATTCATTTCATCATAGAACCATTTTCCCAAAACACGCATATAAATATACTAAAAACATATATTCTAGGGAAGATGTTTTTGGAATACTCTGGTTTAACAAATGTAGATCCTACTATAAATTAGCCATCGTAGGAGCTTTATAAATGTATAGGGTCATTCTAAGTCCATTCTGATCAATTATGTCATCTGCTGAACTGACAATCAAAATTGCATTTTGTCTTTTAATAGAGAAAGCAATTAAGATGAGAGTCATAATGGTGTTTTGTTTTGTTTTGTTTTGTTTTACCATCAGAAATAGCCACGGAATGATACTACCTGGGTACATACAGGGGCCTGCAGAGGATTCATTTCACAAGCTGACACACGATTCATTTTTATACCTTCATTTCATATTTATTTTCTTTGTATTTTCCTTTGCTTTGGCAATCTTAGATACATTTCTAATTTTCCAAGATTGCCTGCAGTGAAGTCCTGTCCCCAGAGACTGTTTTTTTATTAGTCTCTTAAGCAAGTTATACAATTCAAATCACCTCTCCCTGTCCACCCATCTGCTTGTTTTTGCTTTTCTTCCTCTCTGCTGGATTCGGTGTAGAAATCCTCTATGCCTCCTCTCTCCCCTCCCTGTCCACTACCCTAAACTCTCCCCCACCGTTCTGTCTATCCTCTCTGTCAGGGTCCAGGGGCCCCTTCTGTTCAAATGGCGCTGGGCCCACCTGTACCGGCCCCATCTGTCAGCGAAGCAGCCCCAGCATCCCACAAACCTGGTGGAGGTAATTCTCCTCTGAAGAATTGACGTCACTAGGTGTTCTCCTGAGAGTTGTGCCCTGAAAAATTAGCTACATTGAGGAAGAAGAAAGGGCATTTTAGCATGGAATAGAGGCGTTTCTTCCATTGGCATTAATAAAATACTTCTTCCACATGAGACCACATTTCAGTCTTCTGTTTTTGATATTACTTAAGATCAACCAGAAAATTAATGAGAAGTAGAAATTGAAAAAGATAAGACCTTCAGGCTAATTAGATATTTTTAAATATTTATATTTTGATTTACAAGAAGTTCAAGTGGATAAAATCTACTTTCTAAACATGGCATGACCAACATATCTGCAAAATTATTTCCTTTTATTCTTCCAATTCCAGTAATGCAGCAACCTTTTTTTGGGAGAAATTATTGTTTTAGTTCTTTGGCACTCTTTGTAAAGAAGTCAAGGAATCATATGCCAGAGGAAACATTTCCTTGAAAGAAAAGTTTATTCCTAATATTTAAAATACCTGGTCTTCTATAAAACATATATGTGGGTGGGGGAAGGATAATTTCTACAGTTGAATAATATAGTAAGCCTTGGTTGTTTTTTTCTCTCTGAAATTTGATTCATATTTAACCCAGATTTGTGTGTTCATTTAGAGGCTAAAGTGCCAAGAGGACAGCAGAACGGTCACAGCCAGCCATGGTAGAGAGTGTTTCGTGCCAGGACTGAACAAGGTCTAAAAAATGTTGAAGGCACCTGAGACTCAGACAGTAGAACAGTCCCTTGATGTATAAGCTGGCCTCTTGGTTCTGATGTCCCCGTGCCTGTTTCCTGCGTGAGAGTGAAGCACTGCAGCAACCCTGTTTATCTGGCCCCTGCACAACGTTGTCAAGACACATTTCCATTTTCCAAGTGACTGCTGCCACTGGGCCGCAGTCTGTGCTCATTTCTCGAGTAGCTAAACCCTTTGACACTGTGGTTTTTAATTAAAATTACATTAAAGTTAATCAACCAGAAAGAGGCTGCTGTAGAAGGCAGGTTTGATTGCAACCTGCAAAGGGCACGGAGGCTGCCAACTTGCTAAAGATGTGCCTGCAGATGCCAATCTGCCTGCACAAGCCCCACGGTTACAGAGCTGCTGATGAGAGGTCAGTTCTGCTTGCACTTTCCCTGGGACTGTCAAAAAAAATCACGGTGGCAGTAGCATGGCACAAAGTTAAAAAGCAGACAAGCCTCTCCAAAGTGCACCATCCCCACATTTCTGCTACTGCCCCAAACCACTGATGCGAAACTGTCACATCCCAACTGTTTCATCTTCAGGCACAGTTAGGCTCAACCTGGAGTCATTAGGTTTGCTGTTCAGGGAGGACACAGATACTCTCAGATGACCTGTCTTCTTCTATAGGCTGGTTTCTGGCACACAGCGCTGTGTTTGGTTTTCCTTTGTTTTGAAGGGAAAGAGAAAATATCTGAATACTTCAGGATTCCTCATTCCTCTCCAAGTTCTTTCCAAAAGGGCTTTATTGGAAAATGAAAGCAGACAGCTCAGCATTCTGAACCAAGAGACTAGCAAATAAAAATGCACATCTAACATTTATTCATTATTTCACATTTACTAAATGGAGGTGCTATTAAGTCTAAAATTTAAGTTTTATTTCTGTTCAGGATTTATATGATAAATTTACTTATTACATCTAGGTCTTAACCAAGTACCTGACACTTGATAGGAGACTGGTTCTTTTTGGATAAATGAATGGATAGATGCATGAAGTAAAAAGTGCATTGTCTATCACAACTAATTTTATTTATGCTTTTTTCTAAAGCTACAAAACCATCATTGGTACAAAAAGCTAGGTGTCATCCTGGGTGCCAACTCTGATCTAATAGCAATTGCTGCTTAAACCACTATGTTGAGAAGGATTCTGAAGCTGTATACAAGTAATTGAGCAGACAGTGATCTCAGTCAAGGGCTCTGAATACTATTCTGAATGTCAGAATTCTATGGTTGCTTGGAAGTAAGTTGACAAAGACTTCTCCCTTCATTTACAAGGGAAAAATAAACTATAAGGAGTTTATTCTTTATCAAGTTTCAAACTCTCTTTTAAAGCTGGCAAACACTTTATTTTATATATCCCTGAGTAGCTTCTTGAGTCCACTAGCTGATTCTAATCAAGCCATTTGTCCTATAATAATGGTTATACTCGTCTGTGCATATCCATGTCATATATAGTATTTGCCTGAGTGCTCTGCTCAGTAGCAAGTTTTCTTGAGTCAGGTGAGTCCCAGGTGCCATTCACATCCTAGCTATGAACATTAAGGACGGGCAAAGTGTCTCCCTATAAAATGCTATTTATAAAAACAGAATATTTTCTTTTTAAAAGTTAATTCTGTTTTCTATAATGAGATCTAAGGGGAAGTCTGCTAGGAATGTGTTCTTCAAATATAATTTTTTTCTCTAACAAAAAGAGATGTAGCCCTGCAATGAGTTCTTTTTTGCCTCTCTTACAAGCTTACTATTTCCTTCCTGTGAATGTAGTCATGGTGACTAGGACTACAGCAGCTATCTTGTGACCATGAGGCATAAGCACAAAGACCAAAAAAAAAATATTCTGACAATGGTAAAACAGAAGAACTTTAAAGATATTTTTTAACTGCTACTCCAAAACTGCAACTTCTAGATTCCTTGTCATGTCAAATAACTAAATGTTATAGGCTTAAGCCACTAGTTAGAAAATCTTTTCCTTGCAGCTAAAAGCTTTTTAATTGATATAGTAGTCTTATTTTCCAACATAGAGAGTTACACCTTCCAATCTCATTGTCTACTTTATTCTTTCACTTTAATATTTTGATCATGCTATGTCTTTGTGGTCACAGTACATCAAAAACCTGTCTGTTTCTTGTAGAAGTCCCCAGTGGAGAAACATATCAAAAGTTAGTTTTTCTTGCCTGGGCAGACTTTTGGAGTAATATTTCTCTCTAGAAAACCTCAAAAAAAAACCTTCCCCAGTCAATATTAGGTGTTTTCTAGCTTTAAATCAAAGGTCAATTATCCACTAGAATCCAAGTTTCTCATAAGAAGATGGACACTTATTTGATGCTTCCATGTGAATGAATGAACAAATCAGACCATTGTCTGAATTTTGAGAAAAGGCAATAAAAAGGCTGAGGACGTAGGCTGATTAGGTGGGCAGACTGAGATGTATGAAGGAGAAAAAAAAAGATTACGCTATCATCAGCAACCTCTGCCAGCCCCATGACTGCTTCAGGAAAGGTCTTGAGTCCTGCAACTACTCATGTATGCTTGCCATAAGAATCATCAGGAAAGCTGGCCAATATAAAAACCTACACTGACAAATCTAGTGACTGCATGATCTCCAATGGCTGGAATACAGCCATTTCCTTTGGGAATGGCCTTTTCCATACTTTGACCCTGGAGAAGGTTTGAAGCTCCAGTTAGGCAATTGAGGAGGAGAGAAAGAAAACAAAGAGGCCACCATTTCTCTTTTCCTAAAGACAGTTGGCATATCTGTCTAGGTCCTAGCTGTTGGTGGAGACATTGAGAGAAAATTCTTTTTTTTTAAAATAAGTATATATATTGAAAGGAAGATTAAAGTATTGATGAATACTGTAAAATAAAAATAATACAACACAATAAACACCCACTATAACACTATAAATAGAGTCTAAAAACATTCACTGGTGTAAGATATAGAGTTACATTACTGGAATGTTAATAATATGACTAGGGTGATCCTGAACATCTAACCCATTGAAAGATCTGTGGATCTGAGAGTCACTTTCCAATTGTGTCACATCTGAATTTGTGTTATTGCATAGAAGTCATGGGGTGTCACAGTTTGGATTCTCTAGAAGAGCAGATGTGAAGACATGATTTGGGGTAATGGATATTTATTAGAGTTTTCATTGGTGAAAGGAAGGAGAGGAAAAAGGATTGGGCAGACAGAGATGTCTGGGAAGCAGACTGACACAGCCTTACCAACCTGGCATGACATTCAGGCTGGCAGCATTGTCTTGTGTTGGTCTGGGTCCTGTAGCCCTGTGTAACCCTGTCATCAGATGCAGGATACCCCAGCAAGGGTGTGACCTAAGTGAGGACAGCTCTTTGCAGCTGAGGCCTACCCTAAAGAAGCTGTGAGCTGGAGGCAAACTGTAAATTTATATACTGTTGACTGTTTTATATAACTATGACTGTTTCTGATCTCCTTTCTTTGAGGTAGACAAGATGGCCAAAATCAATAGACACATGTTTCTCAGACCTTATTACATTTGCTGGAGCAAAGATAACCACATTCTGCATAATGGCTGCAATTAGAGCTAATATTGAGTTGTGCTAATAAACATATATGAAATCCTAAACCAAAGGCAAACAGCACAGACAGAATATACATGAAAATTTATCATATGTTAGTCTATAAAGCAAGTCTCAAAATTTTTTGATACCAGGTCCCATGCAGATCATTTTCTCTAACCACAATGCAAAAGAAGTAAACAGTAAGAAATCAATTTTTAATCTAAAAAGTCAGTGTATTGGCAAAATGAAAAATACATTTTTGAGTAACTCAAGAGTCAAAGAAGATACCATGATGAAAATTAGACAAGCCACTATGAACCATGCTAAACCAATGCCTTCATATTTAACCCTCGGTAGTTAAATAGCTTGCTCATGGTTGCACTGCATAGTGGTAGTAAACAAGGAAACCACAGAGTATAGTTGAGAGTGCAAAGATTTAGGGCACAGGCCATGGAATCAGACTAGTTTCTACTCCCCCATCACTTTCTAACAGTGTTACTAACAGTGTTATCCGAGACAATTGTCAATACCTCTCTTAAACGATATGATCAGATTAAATAATATGCATTTTGGAGAGTTGTTTTGAGGATAATGGAGACAATGAATGTGGGGTGGAAGTGAGGTGAGTATCGAGAAAAAGACTGGTTTTAGCAGAAATTAGCAGACCTCAGGAAGTAAGGAACAGTTGCCAGTGATCCCAATAGGGCCAGGGTATAAACTCAGGTCCAAATGAGAAGTGTGGTGTGGCAGATAATACAGTACAGAAACTACAAGTTGCTCCTGAAATGAAGTGAACCAAGACATGCACAGGCAAGGCCAAACAGATGGCCATTAAACTGAAAGGGGGCAGGCACCCAGGACACTCATTCATGGGAACCATGGAGGCCAAAGAACAGGACAAAATAGAGCAGCCACAAGTCTGGTATCACCAACACTAGCCCTGCCTGAAGTCCCAAGGACATAGGAGTGCTTTGGCCCTCCAGGAAAGTTTAATATGAAGCATTCTTGGGAGACTTGTAGAAAAAATTATTTCTAATTTTTAGCATTTGTGAAAATACAAACTTCTTTAGCCAAAGAAATGTCTCTCACATGATACCAAGTATAGTGTGTTTGATGTATTAATTTACTTATTCATGTATTCAGTACACAACTATTTCTGGAGCCCCTGCAATGGGCTGGAAACAATGTTAGGTACATAGAATTCAATACTACTTGCTCGATTAGCATCACCCTCCAAGAATCTTTGCAGCCAATCAAACAAAAGTAACAAGAAACATTAAGGGCTATCTTAGTTGTCTATTGCCACCATGTAATGAGCAATGACCAAGTCTCAGTGGCAAACAAGAATAAACATTTATTGTACTCACGAATCTATAGGTTAGTTGGGTGGTTCTGGTGCTCTGCTCCAGGTTTTGCTGATCTCAGGTGAGCTTGCTCATGCATCTGCAGTTAGGTGGCAAGTGGGCAGGTCTAGGATGTCCTTGAGCTGGAAGACTATGCTTGCTGCATATGGTCTTTCATCTTGCAGCAGGCTGCTGTTCACACAATGAGTGGGTCTGAAGAAAACAGAAGTCCACAAGACTCAGTCTCAGAGCTCGCACACTGTCACTTTTCTGTCTTCTATTGGTCAAAGCAAGTCACAAGTTCAGCTTCAAGAGGTAGAGAAATAGAATTTATCTCTTGATGAGAGAGCCAAGAGCATGGACAGAGGGAGGGGTAGAGAATTTGGAAACATTTTTGCAATCAATCTGTGGATCAGCTAAATTGACTCCTTGGTAGAAGCTATGACTGGAATGGATTAGGAATTAAAATGGGTGTGTGTCTTCTTAAAAGAGACAGTGTTCCCTTTAAAAGCAGCATGTGTTTTTCTCTTTAAAGGAATCTATACCTTCGAACAAGGATTGGGAACAAAAGACCAAGTTGATATATGAAATGATAACTGATGAAAGAAACATAAAAACAATTGCTAAGGTTACATAAGCTAGAAGTAATCTAACTTTAGACTTGAAGATCTGAATCAAATCATTCAGCACAGGAAGACAAAATTTCTAATAACCCAAATTTTGGTTTAATATAGAACAAAATGTCGACAGGTCAATCAATATGAATGGCAGCATATCTTAGAAAAAATTTTTCATTTGGACTACATGGCCCCAATATTTAATTAGCAGGAAACTTTTAAGTACTATACCTTCCAGTTCTGCTTTTTGATGGGGGTATCTGAATTAAATAATAAGGCTGGAATATTACATCTTATCCAGTCTTTATGAATGTAAGTCTTTTTCTGTATTGTATATTTGGGACAAAGACATCTCTTTTACAGCATGAGAGAGTAGAGGAAGAAATCCTTACAAGTACCAAAAGCATGAGAAATGTAATTTTAACTTTGAACACCAAAAGCTATATTATAAACAAATCTTGAAGATGGCATCAACCAACTATTCAAGAATCAAGATTCCAGAGAATCAATCTATGGATTTAAAAAAGCAAATTTAGTTCACTTAAAGTTTCTGATAACCAAGACTTTTGGTTTGAGGAATAAACCAAAAATCTTTATTTTTATGGCAATAAAACAACATATTATGAAATTTTGATTGGATTCTTGCACATCTGTTAAAACTTTGCTCTACTCCATACCTGTAAGAAATAAAAGTTAGGAAATAAATTATGAAAAAGAAATGCTTATGCAACTCTTTTTCAGAAACAAGAGTAAACTCTATTATTGACAGAATCAGCAACTTAATTAAAAAGTCTGTTAATGCTAGTGTTAATAAACCTGGCATATTTTCAATTTAAATTGACACTATTCAAACTGATATGTCTCAGTAATAAAATATGTCACAAAGTCTGGATGAGAACATTGACTATCTAAATTAAACTCATTACTTGAAAATATTGAAGGCTATTACAGATGTTCCATGATTGAATTATATTTTTCATAAAAATATTTTACTTAGGAAGCTAAGATGAAATAATGGGTTGTGTATTGTTCACCTCCTGGCTAGAGAAAAATCACCTACATATAATTACCCATGATATTAAAGTTTTAAATAAATAAGCAAATTTACTTCTTTAAGGAGGAGTATGTATACTGCTTGGATTTCAAAACTGAATGATTAATTTATTGTTATTTTCATTCCTTTAGCAAATATTTATTGAGTTCCTATTATATGTCAGGTGCTTTTGTAGGAGTTGGAGTGTGGAACAAGACAGACCAAGATGCCATTCTCATATAGTTTACATCCTAGTGGTTTGATTATCAGAATTTCATGAACCTTATGAATGGATGACTGGAACACCATAGTGACACAATAGCTTCTTAAAAAGCTATGATGACCTAAAGTAAAAATTTCGATAAGGTTCAAGGATTTCTAGAGAGTTATATCTGAGGAAACCACATATCAGTACCTCCTTGCCCCACCAAAATGATACACCCAAGTCTTCAACCCCCACCAATTTCTTTATTTTCAGAAGCGCAAAGTAGTATCTAAGGTGTCTGGGAGAGGGTAAAGAGACAATGGCTTATATTCTTAAAACCAGCACAACTTCCAGGTCTTTGAGTTCTAGAAGTTTCTTCTGTCTCACTCACTTCACTGCATGCAACTCAGTCTTTTCTTATTTTCTGCAACAATCATACACATCATTTCTGAAAACTCTCTATTTTTTACTGCTTTCAAGGCACACTAACCTGTTTTTTATTTGTCAAACACACCAAGCCAACTTCTTTCTCAAGAACTTTTACGCTTGGTGTTCCCTCTGCCTAGAAAACTATTTTTGCAGATATCTGCACAGGTTGTGCCCTCACTTCATTCACATTACTGGTGACTGTCCCATCTAAACTAACACACACATCTCTCACTCTTTACCTAATACCCTGCTTTATTGTTCTTCGTAATATTTGATAGTAGCAGACAAGTTGCATATTTATTAATCTGTTTATTGTCTCTCTCTCTCTCTGAAACTAGGCTGTGCTACATGAGATAATAATGGTTTAGGCGTATCCACTGCTGTAACTTCAAAACCTAAAATATGTCATGAATGTAGAAGGTATTTAATTATAATTTGTTGAATAAGTGATACATGAACAAAATGAATAAACACAAGTGTAACAGACTTTACTAAAGAATGCTGGATTAAAATGAAAGAGGGGCTCAAAGTATAACAATATAAGTAATCTGAAGGGAATTAGATTATTTATAATTCACATTCTCAGGCATGAACTATAGCTATCCACTTCTCTTTCTCTTTGAGATGCAACACAACAAACTCACATAGAGGACTTCTTCCCACCCTCAGAAGTTTTGGCATCAACGCACACTCACTCTCTGAGGCTAATCTATTGCCTCTGGCACTTATATGTTTTTCCAAAGATGGTTGTTTATATTACCTTTAAAAGGTAAGAATCATTGCATCAGTGTTTAAAAGCACTGTGGAAGAAAACTTTTGAGTTAAGTATTATTCCAAGTAGAAACTATCTGGTCAATAGATATAAGCCAAAGACTACGCTAACTCCAATGAGTAGAAACTTTCAAAATGTATTTACAGCTTGAATTTTTCTGGGGGAAGAGAACAGAGACAGTAAATAAGACGTTATGATCACACCAGGGAGTGGGATTGCTGGGTGAGGGGTAGCACGAGAGAGTTTCTGTGTGCTGATAAAACAGTTCTGTGTCTTGATTGCGGTGATGAGTGCATAAGTCAATACATAGGATAAAAATGTATAGAAACACACACACACACACACACACACACACACACACACAAACAAATGCATGTAAAAACTGAAGAAATCTGAATATACTCAGTTTTGTATTGGATTGTACCAGTGTCAGTTTCTTGGTTTCAATATCACATTTTTATGTAAAGTATTGCCATTGGGAGAAGCTGGGTAAGGAGTACCCAGGGCTCTTTATACTATTTTTGAAACTTTCTGTGAGTCTATACTTGTTTAAGAATAAAAAACAAAAACAAAACAAAACAGAATACATATACAGAGAAGTTTCTTGCAGTTAAGAAATATAAACTAAAAAAAGAGCAGACTTCTAATATAGTATTTAAGAAAGCTTTGTCATATTAAAAATATCAATAAATATCCATAATCATAAAATTATATAACCTTTTTTATGAAGAGCCATAGTTTAACTTCATTTTAATAATTTTGAACTTAAAAGAAAAATTGCAAGAATAATTCAAAGAGCTCCCATGGATATTTCATTTAAATTTACTCATTGTTAACATTTTGCCACATTTGTCTTATCATTCTTTTTTTAATTAAATATATACATTTTTTTTCTGAACCATATAAGAGGAAGTCGCCCACATCACTCCAATTACTCTTTAATATTCATTATGCATTTCTTAAGCAATGATATTCTCCTCACATAAACAATGCAATTATCATATTTATGAAATTTAACATTGACACATTGTTATTATCCAATCCACAGTCAATATCCCAATTTCATCAATTCTCCCAGTAATGTCCTTTACAGCAAATTTCTCTGGTTCAGTATCCAATCCAAAAGTAAATTACATTTAATTGTCATGTCTCTTAGGGCTCCTTTGGGCTATGATAATTCCTCAGCCTTTCTCTGTCTTTCATGACATTGATATTTTTGAGGTTACATGCCATTTTTTCTAGAATATCCTCGATTTTGACTTGTCTGATGTTTTCTTACGTTTTTAGATTCAAGTTATGTATTTTTAGTAGGAACATATGTGATGATGTTTGGTCCTTTTTAATGCATCATATAAGAGGGACATGTTGTGGGCTTGAAAATCATCACTTTTGCAAACATCACAGTAATAATTAATCCAGGAAAGAATTATCAATAGATACTGAGTGAACTCAGTATCTATATAGTCTCAAAGTATTTTCCTATATATACTTATTAATTACAAAAGAAGAAATAGTAGCTTTACAATAGAGAAAGCTAGCGTATACCATCTTAACAAAATGATCAAAATCAAGTACTCTTAAAGATAATTAAATACAGAGGGATTTCTTGACTATGTTTCTTATTTTATTTTTTAGACATATGTGGAAAACTACATATAAAAATGAAAAATAACAAGAAGAGACAGTGAGATAAAATACAACAGCAACGAAATAACACCTTCCTTTCACTTAAATCCTAAGTAAATGGATCTTATAAGGTGAGACATTTCTACACTGAGTTTCTGGAATAACTCAAAAATTAGTACCTAAAAGCCTGCCTAACCAACAGGAAAGAGCATGAATATGACTCTTGTATTATTCATATGAAATAATACTTCTAGCCACAGTGGTGAAGGGAGGGGAGCAGGAGGAACCCTAAAATGTGATGATTAGAAACTGTTGGGTTTGTGAACAGGTATCTTAAGGAGGAAAAGAACAAGGACAGTCAGAAGACCTGTAAGTAATGGCTACAGCTACAAAACCTAAAGACATGAAAAGAACATAGAAAGATCTGCTGGTCATATTCCATTTGTATCAATTAAAACAGATAAAGCATATCATTCACTATTTCTATGTGCCAGACAATGGGATAGTGTTAGTAATCCAACTATGAGTAAAACATAAATCCTGTCTCCTAAATTTTCTATGCAGTAGGGAGAGTAGACTGGAAGCATTCAGCGGGGCAAGGGAAGAAGTAATCATTTACTATAGGCTCTGTGATGAGAAAAAGTCAAGTGTTCAAGATGATAAAGTATTCAAAGAGTCCTCAGAAAGCTGATAATGGTTGATCTGGTGTATTGGAAAAGTTCATAGCAGTTAGAAGTGGCTAGAGAATCATTTTTCTAATTACACTTCTTGAGCAATCATTATCAGCCATTGTCCTAATCAATTAACATGTATTAACACGTGTAATCTCTTATAGCAACCTAGGAAGTAGATAATATTATTATCTCTATTTGGCAGATGAAAGTGCTAGAGGAGTAAGACAGGGTACAATGAGGGCTGTGCCTAAAATTTTAATCAGGAACCAAATTGTGGAAAGATACATGTTCCATGCTAAGAAGTTTGAAATTTATCCTGTAGTCTGTGAGGTATTATAGACTTTTCAGTACAGAAATAGCATGTTTAGATTTGCATTTTAGAAAGTTATTCTGGCAGCTGTGTGAATGGTGGATTAGAGTTGGACCAGGCTGGAAAGAGAGTCAACAAAAAGAGAGAGGAGCTAATGAGGAGACAATTATAATAAATCTAGCAAGGTAAGAAGAGGACATGAAACTAGGACTGGAGAGGATAGTTTGATCCAGGAGTTGATTTGATGAGATTAGTGACTGATTAAACATGAGGACTAGGGCAGGAAATGGGGGAATCCATGATTGCTCCCAGTGTCTGGCTTAATCTAACAAATGGTTTCTAGCTCAGCTAACTGAGGTCAAGGTTACTGTTTAAAGCGCACATGTGACTGTTATTGAATTAATCTGTGATCAGACTTTATCACTAACCAGACTTCAGTTGTATGAAACACTAGGTGAGAATTTAGATGCTGCTGGACAAATCACTGCCTGTGATAGGGAGGAACACCCAAAATACATATTAAAAATGGGTGTGGATTTGCCAGATCAATAAAATCATCATATTATATTGAGTACAGTATAGTAAGAGACTTTAAGGAAAAGTTAGGAGACAACTCTCCATGGATCACAGGTTTCTGCATGTGTTATGAGCCAGGCACGCTGCCTCCCCCACCCCCAGAATGCCCTTTCAAAGATGTTTATATAGTGATAATCCCAGGAAGACACAGATAATGTCTTCTTCCCGTGCAAAAGGTAGGTTTGTCTACAGCCTTGGAAGCTAATATCTTCCTCTAGAATAAAGGACTGATATGCTTCTTGGCCATTATAAAAAATTGGGGTTTCCTAAGCTCAAGAGGCTCTCCTGTAACACAACCTACTACATCCATCTAAGCCCATCTATGTTGTCACTGTGGGACTTAGGGACAAGGATAACTGACACAAATGTGCTCATACCCATTCTGCTTGTTGTGCCTTGCTGTGCCATGCATATAAAGTCCTCTGTCTCTGACCCAGAAGTCTCATATTTTCTGCCACCATCCATGAAATTTTGACAGGTTTATTAGCTTATAAATATGATAGAATTACAGACACTTCACAAATCTTGATAGTTACTTAAGATTCCTAATTGTGGTGTGCTCAATACAAAAGATTGATCAATTAGGGCTCTTTTTGAATTTAACTAATTGTAAATACTTTTTTAAATCTGTCCTAAGATTATATTTCCATTCCCAGCCCAGAATCTTGCCTAAGATTTAAGTAAACACACTTTCTTGGTGATTGACTTGAATTTTCATAATTTTTGAATAGAAGTGTTAATGATGAGCAAGTTTGACCTGCAAGAAATCCTCACAGAAAAACAGGAAATGATAGCAATGCTCAGATTTCTATTTCAGTATTCATTGGGGGAGACATCTTTTTTTTTCCTAAAGGAACAAACCCCCGGGGGAGAGGGAGGGTCTGAGGATGACTTAAGAAGTGCAAAAATAGCTTACTTTGAGATTAAATGTACAATGACTGTTATCAAAAATGAAATTCCTCTGAATTTCAACTATATAAATAACTACTAAGCACAGAGACCATTTTTTGAATTTTTTAACAATATTATAAGAAGGACCAGGGTGACAGCAACTGACATTGGAAAGAATGTTCGAAATTTTTAATGAGTTGATTTTGTAAAAACTGTCATTTAAAATTTCTGTCTCTTATGAGATCAACTAAAATTTATTTTTGAAGCCAATTGATTTTTATTTGGATAAAACTACCCCAATAGGATTTTAGTTATAAGCATGAGAAAAAGGTTTCTGAAACCCAGAGATTTTAAGAAAGGCATATCTAAAGAGCTAAATTTTTCTGAGAAATAATGTGAAACCTTACCTTTATTAGGGACAAAATGCATCTCTATGGACTGAATTTCTAAAAATTGTTAATAATTATTTAGAGCAGTTTTAGGATACAGAAAAATTGAGTAAAAAGTACAGGGTTCACATATATCCTCTTACCTCTCTACACACTCTTTCAATATTTTGCCTTAGTGTGGTACATTTGTTACAACTGATGAGCCAACATTGATATATTATCATTACTTAAGTCTACAGTTTATATTAGGTTCAATCTTCTTGTTAAACATTCTATGGGTTTTGACAAATGTATTATGACATATTTCTACCATCATAGTATCATAGAGTAGAGTTTCGTTGTCCCCAAAATTCCTTGTGCTTCACCTATTTATCTCTCATTTTCTTTCCCCAAACTCCTAGCAAGCACCGATCTTTTCACCATCTCTATATTTTTGCCCTTTCCAGAATGTCCTATAGGTGGTATCATACAATATTTAACATTTTCAGATTGGTTTCTTTCACTTAGCAATATTTAAGTTTCACTTAACAATATCCATTTAAGTTTTTTCTATATGTTGTAATTTTTTTTAGTAGCTCATTTAATCACTGAATAATATTTCATAGCCTAGATGTACCACAATTTGTTTATCCATTCACCTACTGTAGGACATCTCAGTTGCTTCCAAGTTTTGTCATTTATGAATAAAGCTGCAGGCTGATGTATGGTCATAAGTTTTCAACTCATTTTGATTGTTGGATCACATGGTAAGAGTTTGTTTAGTATTATGAAAAAATTGCCACAGTATCTTCTAAAGTGACTGTATCATTTTGCATTCTCATCACATAGGTTCTTTTCTCTTTTTTTTTAGGTGTTGTTATATACTGTCTTGTATCTGTATTTTATTGCTTTGGCTGTCAGTGAGTGAGTAAGAGATTGTAAGAGTGTTAGTGTGTCTGTATGTGTGTGTGTGTGTATTCAATTGTATCCAAAGGATTAGGAGCAGACTCCAAGACAGACTCCAAGACAGCTAAAAAGGTATTGTGGTAGGCAAAATAATTCCCTCCAGTGGTATCTGCACTAGAATCTGTGAATATGCTAGGTTACTGGTAAAGAGGAGTTAAGGTTGCAGTTGGAATTTAGGTAGCTAATCAGCTTACCCCAAAATAAGATTATTCTAAATTATTCAGTAGGGCTCAAATGTGGAAGAAGGGGACAAAAGAGGCAGAATTACAATGGTGTAGTCTGAGAAAGACTGCTAGCTTTGAAGATGGAAGACCAAAAGCCAAGGAATGCTGGCATCTTATAGAAGCTAGAAAAGGCACAGAAACTGATTAGCTATTGGAAACTGTCAATACCTTGATTTTAACCAAAGGAAATCCATTTTAGACTTCTGATCCCTGAACTATAAGATTAATTTGAGTTATTTTAAGCCCAAATTATGGTATTCTTTTACAGCAATTACAGAAAACTACTAGAGATATGTCATCTTATTATATAAAACTGGAAGAAAGATTTTGAAAAGGGACTACACTGGACTATTTATGGTCCACATGGAATTCCAAAACAGAATGACCTGGAATTAAAAATATATGTCTGCATAAAACTTGTATACAAACTTTCATAGCAACATTATTCTTAATAGCCAAAAAGTAGAAACAACTCAATGTCCACTAACTAATGAATAAACAAAGTGTGGTATAGCCATACTGTAGAATATTATTCTTCATGAAAAGAAATGAAGTCCTGATACATGTTATGACACGGTTGAATCTTAAAGACATTACGCTAAAGAAGCCAGTTGCAAAAGACCATATAAAATATCCAGAATAGGCAAATCCATAGAGACAAAGTAGATGCTGCCGGATGCACAGATGCACAACTCTATAAAACTAAAAAAATGCTAAATTATTATATATGTTAAAAGAGTAAATTTTTGGTATGTGAAGTATATCTAATTATATCTTAATAAAACTATTATTAATAAAAAGATGACATGACCCATGTTTTAGGAAATGTACTGATGATCAGTTATTGAGTTCTGATGTGAGTTTTGAGGGTACAATTTTTCATGGTGAAAATGAACCGTGAAATTTCCTGATTTTAATTATTTGGGAGGCAAGTTTGAGACTGGTGAAAGGAAAACTGTTTTCTTTCTCTGTCCTTCACGTTGGTGAGACTTAGATTCTGGGTATCTCAATCAAGATAGGTTATGTTATACTGCAGCTAAACAAAATAAAAGCCAAAAATAAAAAAATCTCTAAATTTAGTGACTTTTAACAGCAGTTATATCTTCTTGCTCATCCTTTATATTACTGCTGGTCAGCCAGGGGCAGTGCTCCTTGTATCCTTTCTCTGTGATCAGGTGGAGAGTATATCCACCACCAAAAACTGCTGTGCTCACAGCAGAGGGAATTGAGCTCTTGATGTCTTGCAGTAGCAGTTAAATGCTCTAGCTTAGAAGTGATACAGATTACAGTAATTCCTCTTATTCATGAAAAGACATTCCAAGACCCCCGGTAGATGCCTGAAACCAAGGAGAATACCTACCGAACTGTACATACATTTTGCTTTTTCCTATATACATACAAATAATTTTAATTTATAAATTAGACATAGTAAGAGATTAATAAAAATAACTAATAACAAAGTAGAACAATTATAACAATAAAAGTAATAAAAGTTAGGTGAATGTGGTCTATCTTTAAATATCTTATTGTACTTGTACTCACCTTTTCACTTACAGGAAGAACTTTACGGTTTTTCTTTGGCATATCTGAATTGCCAGCATCACTACTCTTGTGCTTTGGGGCCATTATTAAGAAAAATAAGGGTTACTTGAGTGTAAGCACTGCAATGTCGAGGGAGTGGGTCTGACTAACCGGCTGGAGCATGTACAGCATGCGGAGTAATCTCTCGCGAGGATTTCATCACGTTACTTAGAACAGTGCGAGATTTTCTTACGCTAGTCAGAACAACGTGAGAGTTCATTACGCTCCTCAGAAAGCTACGTAATTTAAAATTTATGAATTATTTCTGGAATTTTCCCTTTAATATTTTCAGAACTCAGTTGAATTTGGTTAACTGAAACCATGGAAAATGAAACTATGGATAGGGGAAATTACTTTACATTTACTCATCGGTCCCATCTCCTGACCAACCGAAAGGAACTCAGGTAATGCAGTATTCCCATGGTCCAGAAGATTACAAATTGAAAATGTTTGAAGACTAGCACCACAGACTACTGTAGTGGGCTGAATGATCACCCAGAGGTGATCAGGTCCTAATCTCTGAAACCTGTAAATGTTGTCTTGTTGGAAAGGGCCTTTGCAGATGTGATTGAATTAAGAATCTTGAGACAGATTACCCTGTACTATCCAGGTAGGCCGTAAATGACACAATATGAATCCATATAAGATAGGCTGTGGTGTTGTGATTTTTAATAAGAAATATTTATTTGGTATTAATCTCTATATCATAGAAATAATCATCATTGTTCAGGACCATTTAATATTAACTATAAAATGGAAAATTCTTAGAAAGTCTTTCTTAAACAAGTCTTGGAACATGTTAAGAAATAAATAGTGGATAAGGAGGGGAATAAATAGGAAAATGAGTAGAAAAATAAATCTCCAAAACAAAAGTATGTAATCATAATTTTTAAATCTAAAATATCTCTAAAAAGAGAGCTCTACCCTCAAAATATACACAGATCTGACCTCTTCTCACCACCTCTACCAGTTACACCTTAGTCTAGCCCACCATCATCTCCTGCCTGGATTGTTCCAAAGTCCTCCTAAGTGGTTCCCTATTTCCACCTGTATCACCCAAAAGTCTATTCTTATTACAACAGCCAGAGGTATTCTATTAAAATATGTCCAATTAAGTCATTCCTCTGCTCAAACTTCCCTCCATCCTAAAGGCTTTCCATCTTATGCAAAGTAAAACCAAAGTCCTTGCAATACATTATGAGGCTCTTCTGATCCAGCTCCCACTACCTCTCTGATTTCCCACTAATCCCATCACTCATTTACTTTGATCTAATCACTCAGGTCTGCTTACTATTCTTCAAACACGACAAGTATGTTTGCAAGGACTTTGCGTTTTACTTTCCTCTGATCAGAATCCTTCCCCCTACCCTCACCCCTGATATTGGCATGCCTCCCTCTCTCACTGCCTCCATTTCTGCTTAAATGTCACTTTTCCATTAAGATCTTCTCTTATCATGTTATATAAAATAGCAACCACAACCCCTCCTCAGCTCAGCACTTCGTATTCTTTTTTACTCAGCTTTATTTTTCTCCATTGTGCTAATCATGATAAGAAATACATTTACTTGTGAATTTGTTCATTGTCTATCTCTTTCTAATAAAATGTCGATAAAGACTTTGTTTTATTCACCGCTATAACCCTAGAGCTTAGAATAAGACCTAGCAGAGACTGGGCACTAAAAAAATATTTGTTGAATAAATGAATAAATGAAAAGTAGTTTTAAAATAGGAGACTTTGTTGTATAATGTTAAAAAAATTCTGAGATAATTTGCCTAAATATGTCTTGGTAGCTTAATGATGTAATCAGGGACCTTCCAGTATGCCATCCTCAGGGTACTGGCTATTGTCATAAATGTTGTTGCTTCAGGGTCACAAAATAGCTTGTAGTTCTAAATATAAAATTCTCTCACAACATTTGTATCCACTCCCTCATTTAGTCAGTAAATATGAGGAGAAACTACTAAGTACCAGACATTGTAAAAATGGGTACATGACAAACTGTAAACAAAACAGATGAAGTCCCTGTTCTCATGAAGCTTTGTTCTAATGTTGAAAAATTAAAAGAAAAGAGGAGAAAAGAGCTTTTCTCACACCTGTCTCTTTTAATCATGAAGAAAAATGTTTCTCAGAACTCACCAGAATTCTTGCTATGCCTCATGGGTCAGAATTATGTCACATGAATAACTATAGCTGCAAGAGAGGCAAAGAAAGCAAGTCTCCAAAATGGGCAGCCTCTGTCATGACAAGTGGGTTTTGCTCTAGGAAAGAAGAGGTAGCGGAGAAGGGGTGCTGGAAAGGCAACCAAGTGTTTGTCGCAAATAATGTTAAGCATATGCAATCATTCGACATCTTTTCGATAGAGAGTTAAGGTTGAGAAATTATTAACCCCTAGCTAAAATTAAGTGTTTATCTTTGAGGTTTTTGTTCCTTAAGTTTCTGTCACTTCTTCTAACAGCCTTGATCATACAACAGTCCCAACATTCTAACAAATATGCTTTGGAAATTTACCAAGAAATGCTGGATTGCTTTCAGGACTAAGTGATGGCATTTAATTTTCTCACCTAGGAAGAACTACAACTCCAGAAGAGAACATTTCTGCTCAGATTACCAATTGGTCAACCAGCAACATTTAGGCCAAAGCTGTGAATATATATTTTTTGTCAGCCTTCTTTTTGTGTACTTCAGGACCAGGCCTGAGCCTGAAACTTCTTTTGTCCAGAAAAATTGCAAGTCCAATTCCAGACTCCTCACTTGGCTTCTCCGTGGGCAATAAAGCAGCAGTTCCATCACCGTTGTCCAAACAGCAAATGAGAAGTGATGGTTCAAGTATAAGGTCCTGTCTAGAAAAGAAGAGAAAGAGGCAGTGCTTCTGACAGAGCTGTTCACACTTTCCCTGCACAGCTGGGAGACATTAGCTGGATTCCCCAGACTGGTCTGCTTTCTGGCACTGTAAGTGAAAAACTCTGAGAGCCTCCAAGGTAAGCTGGATTTCTATCATACACATTTAGCAGCTAAATCACCAAAAGTCACTTTCAAATATTCATGCAAAGCTGCATCTTTACCCAAGGTCAAGAGTTCAATAGAAGTTAGCAAAAAGGGAATTGTGGTTAGGAGGCAAGAAAAAAGAGAAAACATTAATATATTATCTCTGTTCAAAGGTGCTTTCTCTTTAAGGGAGTTTGTGCTCAGGAAAGTAGGTAATTCTGCAATGAATTGTGTAGAATATATAGCTGAAGGATAGACAAATAATATTTCTATGTATGTTGATTTCCATGCCTGCTTCCATACTGAGTGGATAGGAAGCAAGATAGGCCAAAGGATCTATGAAATTTGTATTAAGCATTTAAAATCTATTAAGCAAATTATTCACATTTTATGATGCTTTCTTCACTACATCTATATTCAGTAGTCTAATCTGCCTCTCTCAAAGGCTGTCAACTGATTTGATACAGAAGTTATATATAAAACCTGTTTAAAACAAAACTTGTTTAGTAGCACAATATCTAGTTTCATTATGGTTTTGGTTAAAGCTACCTTGAACCAGATTCCTGCAACTTTTTTTATGAATGTTTTTAAAAATCTTGCGTTATTTAGATAGAGAGGCATCAGAAAACTAAAACAGAACTTTAGAATAGAAAACATTGGATTCTAGCCTCACTTCATGACTAGTTAACAGTGAGATTTTAAGCATATCATTTAACCATGAGGCTCATAGTACTGTCCCCTTTATTTTAATGAGATTATAGTTATTTAAAAATCTTTTTTTTTCAAAAATAAGTGATGTGTTAACAGCTTTTGATTCCACAAACCAGGTGCTATCTCTAGACCTTTTATTTATATTCTATTTCAGAAGTAATCCAAGGCTGCTCTATGGGTGAGCTTATAGAATTTTGATGTAGATATCACATTTTAAATGTTTTCTTTGAATCTATAGAGCAGTATCAGAATGGATTTCTGAAGTGTCAATTCTACTTTTAAAATGGCTTAAAACAGGATTGTGTCTAGACATCTTTATTCAAAATCTGTACCTAGATAATTTAATCCTGCTCACTTAAACGATTTATATATTCCCTCCTGCCTCATAATATATATAAAAAAATTTAAAAGCAGGCACCTTTTCCTGTGTAAACTTACTATTACATATAAGAATGGCCCAAAGTAATAAAATCTTCTGGCAAATTGCCAGTTTGATAAAAAGAAAAAAACTCCATCTCAAAGAGACAATACTTTTAACATCTAGATTTGTGGTGTGTCTATTTTCTAGAACTGGGGGATCATGAAAATAGGGCTAGAAATGATTAAGAGGCAATTGGATGTGACAAGTCTTGCTCCACCACCCAAAGAGGAGCATTTTTGTTGGTGATGGCTTTATTTATCGAACTTCCACATAAACACTTTTTAAAGGAAAGGATTTCTTAACTTAAAAAAAAGAAAGTCTGATCTAGGTGAAAAGAGGCAAAGTAGGAGACTTTAGAGCAGACCTTGTCATGGGAAATTTTTTTGGCCTATAATACATCATCAAAATTTTAAATATATGTTGCCAATGTTTAAAATCTAGTCACTTACATAAACATCTGGATTCCTGGGTCTTTTAACAATGGGAGGAACTGAAAACATTAGTATTACATTTCCATAGACAAAAATTTACTGACATTAGGCACTGGCTACCCCTCTTTAGAAAGCTACACACTTTCCAATTCACTATGTCTCTACTACTTTTCATTTCTTTTATTCGCATAGATATATTCACACATTTATTTCACTTGCTTCATATCTGAGGACATTTTGGGTGATGACCCTCATCTACAATATTGTGATATAAAAAAATATATATATTTGATCATCATCCATATTTTCTGGCACTTAGTTTTTACAACCCTTGGAATTTCCCAAGTGATACAAGTCATGGGGGCATTGTTTGTTATATTTAGTTTTTGTTCTTAATTAATGGAATAGCTCCAGGTTGATAATGGTGAAATGGGTATCTTTTTTTATAACAATCTCCTTTCATCTGTTTATGGTAATAGGGTGATTTTTGGAAAGCATCCAGATAACCACATGATGGAGCTAGTTTCCATGGGAAATAACCTAATGGTCAATGATTTAATCAATCATGCCTGTATAACGAAGTATCCATTAATTGATGGTGTTCAGAGAGCTTCTGGGAGGGTAAACTTGTGAAGATGCTGGGAGGTGACATACCCAGAGAAGGCATGGAAGCTTCCCCCATACTTTGCTCTATGCATCAATTCCATTTGGTTGTTCCAAAGTTGTATCCTTTTCCAATAAAGTAAATTGTTTTCCTTAGTTTTGTAAGCTACTCTATCAAATGTTGGAACTTGAAGAGGAAGTCACGAAAACCTCCTGCTTATAGCCAATCAGTCAGAAGTGTAGAAGACAAGCTGGATTTGTGACTGTCACTATCTACAGTAGATAGATTGAGTTGAATTGTAGGATACCCAGCTACCATCTAAGAATTACTTGGTGTGAGAAGAAAACCCACACATTTGTTGACCAGAAGTGAAGTATACTGTAAGGAGAGTGTTCTGAGAGTACAGACAGAGAATTGTTTTTTTACAAGACTAAACAACACATAGCTTATTACCATGACATTCTGGCATGCCGCCTGAGATGTGCTCCTATGCAAAATTAAGCTTTCTAAGTTAGGCACATTGAGTCTTAAGGGACAGAACTTGGTAGCATAAACCAAGGATTTGTTTCAGCATTTGGACAGATCCAGGGAGTTTGGCCTGCCTTATTTCCTCTGTAGCATTTTGTCAGGAGAAGCTGGTTCTACCTAGGGATAACTTCAGGTAGAGCCAGGATAGTGTCAGTTTTCTTATCATATATCTAAGAATGATTGATTATAAATCCGCTTTTAAACAATAGCCCAGAGATTTTCCACCCTTCTATCCTTTACAGTGATCTCACTCAGAATTATAGCTGAGATGGAACATATTGGAAGGTTTTCTGAACAAGAGCTTTCAAACTTATTTTTACCTTGATCTGCAGTAAGAAATATATTGGGCTACATGTACATGCAAATTCACACACACAAGTTTTATGTTACAGCACTTACCCTTACTACATACAAATATTTTATTTTCTATTCAAATCTATTTTTGTTTCATTTTCAAACTGCTCTTTATGACCTACTATATTGAATTCAAACTCTTACTAGGTTATAATCTGCAATTTGAAAAAATTATGGATTTAAGGGATATCCTGTTTGTGTCCTAGATTTTTAAAGTTCTTTCTTTGTGCCAGTTAAGTCATAAGACAATATGTCTATATAATATTATTTTAGCTCCTTATAAACCTGCTTAATTGACTTATGCATTAATATTTTACCTTGGCCTTTTGTCAAAGGCTGAGATAAGATATAGCCATATGCATGCAGAATGTCCTTTGTAGAGCAATGTTTTTTACGTGGTCCTCTTGGAGTTCAAGAAAAAGTTTGGTTCTACTAGTATACAGAATTTTACTAGATAATTATTATGGAATAATATCTTTTATTTCTTGTTTTTCCATGACTGTTATGAAATTTAAAACTGTAGTACATATATGTTTTAGCTTTCTTAACCTGATTTTTTTGGTTTATTTCTTCCTCCATCTCTCCAAGCTCATTGCCTTTGCCTTTATCAGTTCCCATCTGAATTACTACAATAGTTACTGACCACTCTGCCTACTTTCTCTCATTCTAATCCTTACTCCACACTGTTGTGAAATTATTTTTACAAAACACAAATGTAATGATCTAAAATACAAAAAATGACCACTTCCACACTTCAGATCCTTCTGTGATATCCTTTAGAGTTACCTCCAAATGCTTTGGCTGACACGCAAAGATTTTTCGGGAAATGAAGTTAATATGCTTATATAATGTTAAAATTTGTAGTACTCCAAAAACATTTATAGGAAAAGTTATCTAAAGGGCTAAGAAAGCATGTAAAGGGCGAATAAAGCATGTGTGGCTATAGACTGTTGATTGTATAATTATATATTACTTTTTAGTATGCACATATAGAAGCATAAAAAAATATAATGCTTATGTACCTAGGAATTCTCTGACTTACTTAACAAAAGATAAACATCTACATATGATCTTAAACTGGTGGTTCACAGGCCAAGTTTGGCCCTTAACCAGGTATAGTTTCTCATGGACATCATTTTAAAAGTTCTATTTTAAAAACCTTTACATGGACACTTGCTGATTGGTGCACCACTCCCAACTATCCTACACTTAGCCCATCACATCCATTTCAGTAACCTGCAAGATCCCTAATAGCTTTAGAATTTATAATTCTTGGTAGAAAATTTAAAGGTCCAGGTAAAGTGATCAAATGAAGTTCTTATCATAATCTATGTTGTCTCTCAAATACTGGTTTTGCTTCTGTTTATTGTACCCTTTCCAGGTTTGATTCTAATAGATAGATAGGTAGGTAGTAGGTAGGTAGGTAGGTAGGTAGGTAGATAGATAGATAGATAGATAGATAGATGATAGATAGATAGATAGATAGAGATAGATGATAGATAGATGATAGATAGATAAATAGATAGATAGATAGATAGATAGATAGATAGATAGATAAAGTAAGAGTCTATTGAAAACATTACCAGGCTTAGATCATGAAAAATCCCATAGACCATAATAAAGACTATGGATTTTTATTTAACTTGCAATAAAAATCCTTTAAGAGTTTTATGTAAAAGAGTAATGTAATATGATTCCAGTTTTAACTTCTATGCAAAGAATTAATTGTAGGGAAGCTAATAAAGGAAGCTGGGAGAACTGCTAAGAAGGTACTGTAAGATACAAGATGAGAGATGATAGCAGCTAAAATCAAGTGACAGTGGTGGAGTTGGAAAAAGCAGAAGGGGTTGACATATATTTTCAAAAATAAATTGAGAGGAATTTCCAATTGGCTGGGTATGATGGCACTATAAAAGGAATACTCAAGGATGACTCCCAAGTTTGGGGTATTATTAACAAAAGATGATGGTATCATTTACCATGGGAAATCTGAGAAAGAATGAGCTTGTATGGTAGTGAGTGGGAGAAGGGAGTGTTGCAACTCATTCTGGGCATGTTTGGTTTAAAATCTATTAGCTATCCACATAAATGGGATTCAGAGAAGTTCTCAGCTGGAGACACAGATTAGCATTGGCTAAAGACAGAATTTCAAGACGTAGAGATTGTAGACAGAAAAGAGAAGGAGAAATCCAATCCAAGATCAGTGGTACTCCAACAATAGAGGTTGTAGTAAAGCAGGAAGAGCCAGAAAAAAAAAACACTGAGAAGGAGCAGCTGGAAGAAAAGAAAATTCACAAGGAGAATTATAGTGTCACTAAAGCCATTTAGATAGAAGAAGCTGTTAACCTTGTTTAATGATGCAAAGAAGACAAGTAAGGTGAAGACAGAAAAATAGCCATAGGGCTTTGATCCCTGGGGACCTGAACAGGATGGTTTTTGGTAGAATGAAAGCCAAATGGAAAGAGGTTGAAGAGAACATGTGAGGAAAAAAAATGGTGATGGCATGTACAGGTATTAATGGAGCTTCTCAGCAAGCAACTTTGAAACTGCTTTGAGCTTTTTGGATTGCTTAAAGCATCAAGAAAAATATGATTTTGGTGAATATAGTTTCATTGGTTTTTTTATCTTTAGGATCCCTTTCAATATGAAGAAGTTGGCCTTTCCCTTGGTTCAATCACTACCATTTTTTTTCATCCAGCTATTCTTTTCAAAAAAAAAAAAAACCAGTTTTACTTCTTGGCTGTGATTATTCTGCTGTGTACTTGTCAGTGTACTTCAGGGCCTGAGGTTATCTCAAGATGGTGTGTTGGAATCTGTACAAGTTTCATTTATTTAAAACTTAGACCTGGTAAAAGAGTCTCTTGAGATATAACACCTCCCTCCCCTGGTAGGCTTGGGGAGGGGAAAAATAATACATGGCTAATATCATTTACACCATTCTAACACATTCATAGCACTCTTACCAAATTCTAATGAGGAGAGAAAGAATGCACATGCAATATAGAAGTTCATAAAATGAGAACTATATTGTCATTTAAAGAAGATATAATCTAATAAGGAATTGTAGAAAAATTACTAACCCAATGTTCATTTTTAATTTGAAGAGATATCAGGATTTAGAATTTCAAGACCTGAAAATAAAATGAATTCAGAAAAAAAATGCTATTATTCCACATACTTCCGTATCTAAGCAACTATTCTCTTCTCTGATAATAATGGATAGATTGCATCTGTTTGCAGTTTTAGAGTTGTAATGGTTAAACTTTTAATGTATTCATTTTTAAATAATTCTGGATCCAGCCAGAAAATTGCAATTTAACCCAACCACAAATTAAGTCCATTTTCAGTAAGAAAAGAATCTTGTATCTTGAACTAATTGCTATACTATAGAATTATAGAATCTTCAACTAGAAGGAATCCTAGACTTATCTAATGTAAGTTTGCACATAAAGAACAGAGATCATTTTGATTCTACTTGAAAATTATATTAATGGTGTACTCATTACTATATAGAGCCAATGCTAGTTTGAAGAAGATTTAATAGAAATTTATTATTTAAATTCTGTTCTCCTCAAATCTATCACAGCACTCAAATATTTAAAAGAAACTATAAAGTCTCTTCTTTAAAGTGTTTTCTCTTCAAGGCAAATAACATTAAAAAATAATCATTACCATTCTTTTTGAATATTTATACCATGTGCCTGTGAAAATTATTTTACATATTTTATCTCATTTAATATTTACAGTTATATTCTGAGGTGGTTCGGCCAACACTGTCAGCTCCATTTCTCTTGCCTGCCATACTGCCCTAGAGGATAACAAAACAAATGCTGTCTTTCCTAACTTTTCTTGAAGCTAAGAGTAGCCATAGAACTCAGTTTTGGCCAAGGAGACAGTAGAGAAAAATCTGCTAGAAGGGTTCTAAAAAAGACTTTTCCTCTCTTTTAAAGGAAAGGAGTGTGTCTGGAGAATTTTTTTCTCTCTTATTTCCCTGCTAGCTCACTGATTTCAGCTTTGGGACTTGAAATCGACAGAATGAGATGTCCAGAGCTACTGCTGCAATTTTTCAACAGTGGAGGGAAATCAAAGACATCACAGAGAACTTAGAACCCTCATACCATGGAGTCACTGAATTATCCTAGAACCATGTACTTCCAGACTTCTTGATAAGTAAATAGGTAATGCCTTTATGGATTGAGCCAAGGCTGACCAGCTTTTCAGTTACCTGACGCCACTGTCATTATGACTGATATAGTAGGCAGTGTTATTCTCTTTTCATATACAAGAAAACAGACTTAGGAAAATTAAGTAAATATCCCAAGTTTGCACAGAAGGCAAAGGGCAGAAATATGGCTAAAACTCAGACTCAGAACAAGAACATAATCTCTAACTTCTTTAATCAATTTTCACATGTTTTTCAGATCCTGCATTATGCTGAACAGCCTCATATTGTCATAATTTGTTTTCTCAATATCTCTCCTTTGAGATTCTTAAAGCCAAGTGCTGTCATTCCATAATTTGAGTAATGTAGAGCGTAAAAGAATATTAAGTATCTTGTTCTAAACACTTAGATGAACACAGGCTAAAATTCCATGAGCTTTCTACTCAGGCTTATCAAGCTCATACTGACTTGTGTTAAGATTTGTTATATCCCTAACTTCCCTCTGACCTTTACTATATAGAAAATGGAAATAACTTTGAAGAGAATTATAAGGAGTTGTTGAAAAAATATCTCCTTTAGTCATTTGCCTTCATACATATATATGGGATAATAAATAATTTTTCCTTCAGCTTTATTGAGATATAATTGACATGTAACATTGTATAAGTTGATGATTATATTATATGATACACATACATATTATAAAATGATTACCACAATAAAATTAAAACTCCATCACCTCATATAATTCCCATTTTTGTGTGTGTATGGTGAAAATATTGAAGATCTACATTCTTAGCAATTGAGTATATAATATAGTATTAACTATAGTCACCAAGCTGTAGGATTTCTAGAACTTATTCATCTTGTAACTGAAAATGTATCCTTTGACCAATGTCTCCCCATTTCCCCCACTCCTTAGCCCCTGGCAACCAATATTCTGCTCTGTATTCTAAGAATTCCACTTTTTTAGATTCCATATATAGGTAAGAACATACAGCATTTGTCTTTCTCTGTCTAGCTTTTTTACTTATCATAATACCCTTGAGATTCATCCATGTTGTCACAAAAGACAGGATTTCATTTTTTATGGCTGAAAAATATTTCTCGATATCACATTACATACATATAATGTGATATATATATATATATATATATATACATAAAATATTTCCATTATTCATTCATCTTCCCAAGCAAATTAGAATTTCTCATATATGTAAAGACACTCAGGTATAAGAATTCTTATATCTTACTTCACTGTTAGAAATTACAATGATTATCATTAACTATATCAATAAAATATAAGCTGCACAAATACAGGAATTTTCGTTCCTATGCTGTGTCTTCACATCTTAGTATAACATGTACCTGGTACATGTTAGGCATTCCATAAATATTGGTTGAATGTGAATGAATAGTAAGAAGTTCTTTTTTTTATGAATAGTAAGAAGTTCTTTTTTTATGAATAGTAAGAAGTTCTTTTTTTTTATTCAGTTAAAGTTCTTAAGTTTATTTTTCTATATTCTTTGCATAGTGAAGACCCCCAAATAATATCCAAAGGTACAGATGCTTTACAAATTCCTCGTTAGGGAATGCATCTGTCTATACATTTAATTAGCTCTTTTTAAAAAAAAATTAATTGTCTGGGGAAGAATTAATACTACTTTGTACACAGCAGATGACACTGTTTACCATGGCACTGTCTAACCGGTTATTTTTGGACCTTCTAACTGCTGATCTGCCCAGAACACATGGTTGATCAACAAATATGTCACATGCGATAAAACTGAGAGAAATGTTGGAGCCAGTGACCATACTGAATGAATGAATGAAAAAAAGAAAGAAAGAAAGAAAGGAAGGAAGGAAGGAAGGAAGGAAGGAAGGAAGGAAGGAAGGAAGGAAGGAAGGAAGGAAGAAAGAAAGAAAGAAAGAAAGAAAGAAAGAAAGAAAGAAAGAAAGAAAGAAAGAAGAAAGAAAGGAAGGAAGGAAGGAAGGAAGGAAGGAAGGAAGGAAGGAAGGAAGGAAGGAAGGAAGGAAGGAAGGAAGGAAGAAAGAAAGGAAGAAAGAAAGGAAGGAAGAAAGAAATCTTATCTCCTTTCATAAGAAAGAGCATATGGGGATTTATTTCTAAAAATACCTTTTTCATGTTTTCTCAGTACTCAATTCTCTTTTATGTTCTTTTGATTCCCACTATTTTTCATAGGTATCAGTCTCTAAAGTCTGGATTTCCTTGTTTCCCCTGATAATACTTATTGCTTTCCCTTATCTAATCTTAAAGAATATCACTAGCTCTTCATGAGTACCTAATTGCTCTGAGATTTGCCAGCGGGTCAATTCTTTACATCAGATTTCAGAAGAACCAGTAAATGTGAATCCAGTTACTCACTATCGTCAGTTTAATCAACTCTCCCCACTTTTATTGAATTATCCTGCCTCTTCTCCTATGGGGAACCTATTCCAGTTTTTGACTCACTTACTACAATAATTAGAAAAACTTTTTAGCCAAAAATTCTAAATAAGACTGAGATAAGCATGTCTCAAGTTTCTAGAGTTACCAAAAGAACTTCTCAAAGCTAAAACCAGGAAGAGATTCAGGAAATAATGAACTTGTAAAGAATGTTAGTATTTTTTGAAGTATGTTTCTTAACTGGTGAAGATGTGTCAAATAAGAAAAATGATAATAGTTTGAGAACATACTCAGAACTATTTTATTACTCTGAATTTAATCTAATTGAGCTTTATAGCGTTTGGGGGTCCTCTTCATAAGTGACATTAACAACTTGGTTTGCCTCCTCTATGGAAGGGAAGATGTGTTACTATTGACCTAGTTGAAGAGGAACCTAGAGTTTGAAGCTACACATCTAAAGTCTTAAGCTGATAGAACCCAGGTAACTATGGAAACAAAATGATACCCCATCATTGTAAAATGGCGTTGCTTATCTTCGACACATTTTATGAGTTAAACATCTAAGAAAAGACAACTGTTACATGCTTTGAAGTTGGTGCTGAACTTCCAGTGTGAGATAGGTGAAGAGGTTCATCACAAAGACCCACCACCCCACTATCCTCTGAGAGGCAATCACTTGGATGAACTGTTTGCCAGACCTTATTCGTCAGAACAATTGCTAACATCCTGACCGAGGCTACCAGGGTTCTGATGAAAGATTCTATGCCACTTTCAAGAACATAAAACCAAAATCAGGCAAAAAGTGAAAAAATTACCAATGAGCCAGGAAAATGACCACATTCTATTAAATTTTTACAGTAGTAAAGAAAAAATAAAACGTGAGGAAAGTATTAGGAACAGTACAGTGAATGTACTCTCAGTCTTTCAGATAGCACTGAATTCCAAGAAAAATATGCACATTTGCTACACACAACTCTCACATATGTGGGAGTGGAAATTGATGTAACTTCTTTGGAGAATGATTCAGCCAAATTCTTCTAGATTAAAAGGGTATATTCCCTTTGAGCAATTTTATTTTTAGTAGTCTATATAGCATATATAATCCATGTTTTCAACAATTGTATGTGCACTATTTATAAGAATGAAAGATTGGAAACACTGGGAATATCTGTCAACAGAGGACTGGTTAAATGAATTATGGTACCTTCACACAGTGAAATGCTACATGTCCTTAAAAAGTTTGAGTTGATACGAAACAATCTCCAAAATGTATTCAGTGAACAAGTAAAATCCACAAGTTTCTCCCCCTCTCTTGTATATGCATTGAATTTCTCTGGATGGAGACATGCAGACAGATGACTGTAGCTGCTTCTAGAGAAGGAAACTGAGGAATCAGGGAGCAGGGAAGGAAGGAAGAATTATTTTCACTACATGAGAGTTTATATTTTTAACATGTCTATGTATTGCTAATTTAAAATTAACTTAAAATTATACTTATTGCCCTATTCACATTATCTGTGACTTTAATTATCAATGGAAATCACATATTTCATATTATATTATAGTTGTTTCAGCTATCTTAAAATTGAGAAGCTCGACACAATTAGAAATTATAGTCATTAATAAATTGAACACTAATAAAGAAGCACATATATAATGATCATAAATTGGATTTTAATAACATTTTGTTAACTATATTTTAATATAGGTATTTTCTTTTGTAATGTTATGCCTTTTCTTCATTTAGAAGTATTATTCTGAGAGGAGATCTATAGGCTTTACCAAAAGGGTCAATGGGACAGAAAAGATTAAGAAACCCTAAAAGGATGTACCAGTTTCTGAAAACATAGGTAACTAAGTTAAGGTTTCTACCCTGTACAGAAAACTCTGGAGAAACTAAATAGCTAGAAGAAAGCTTAGTAAGAACATAACGATGGGGAGCAGGGTGGCCTATAGTACAGCCATGAAAGAAACATTTTACTTTCTGCTTTTACCTCTCACCCCTGCTGCCTTAGAACAGTCATTGCAAGCCTAATGACCATTTTGAGACCCACACCACAAAAGAAGTTCAGATGGCTAGTTTGGGCATAATATCAAGACATCGAAAAACTGCTAGAGTATGTACAGATTCAGAACTAAGGTAGCCACTCACCCATCTTTTCCTCCAAACCAGCAGAACTATTGGATTACAATCCTAGACCCATCAGTATTGTGAGGCCTGGAATGCTCTGCCTTGTAGCTCAACCCTCCCCTCAGCCTAAACTCACGAGAAGGGGCACCAGCCATGGCCTAGACCCCCATATGATGCCAGCTGGTGTTGCCAAAACCCTCAGGAGAAAAACGCACACTTGAAGAGTACTATAGAATACAGGCACACCGAGCATGTAAAGCAGATTTATGGGACCAGTGGAGTCATAATTTAATGTGAGCATAATATTCATAAAGAAATAAAGGAGAGTTTAGTCATTTTACATAGGATACTATAGAGTTGAAATCTCAGTAGGTAGCAGAAAGCATACATGCCCACTGTCAAGAGAGACAAGATGGTCAGTAATTTGCTGTCTGTCAGTCCATAATGAAAATTAAAATATTAATAAAGTGACTCATATTTATAAGGTTCTTACAAAGGCCCAGAATAATTAAAAACAATCAACCAACCAAACAATAACAACAACAAAAGAGTTAAAGTAAGTGTCAAAATCAAAGGGCTTCCTGAAGTAGGACTTTGAACTAAAGCTGAAAGATGGAGAAAAAGAAGGTTTGCTAGAGGGGAAAATGAAGACATTTAAGACAGACAGACAATGTGGATGAAGCACAAAGGTGGGACTGAAAAAAAAACCCAGACTTAGAAAAAGCAAGTAGTTTGATCTGGCTTGAATTGACAAAGTATAAAAAGAGTGAGGAAAGAAGAAAAAATTGATGTAGGTTATTTAGTAAAAGAGTAGGTAGTTCAAGTTTTACATTCGAGGCAGGAGGAAGTCACTGGAGATTCTTAAGTAGGTAATTGACACATTAGTATTTTAGTACTTTGTTATGAAGGAGGAAAAATACATTTAGAATCACACTCATGGACTTCTTTTTTAAAATCTGGTCTCATTAATAACTGAACTTCTTTTGTACAATGAAAGTCTTGAAATATTACCAATTCTCTAATGACAAACCTGGTAGGAAACAAAGGAGTTTTAAGATTTCCATGATAATATATTTGGATATTTGTCATCTTCATAAATCTGAGTTTCTAGAAAAGTCATTCTGAGAAAGAGTGTTCTTAGAATTTGTATATAATCACTGACATACTAAAATGTCATGGTCAAGATGTTAGTTTAACTAGTATTAATACCATTTTTTGACAAACTGAACATAAAATCTATTCTTTCTTAGTCATTTGGAATATTTTTTCTGCTTACTGAATGATTTCAGGAGTCATTGTGAATTCTAAGAGTAAGATTAGAAGTGTGGTTAGAGTTGCTTTTAAAAAGGCACAGTCGTACTGCATCAATAATAGCTATATATTTTATGTCTTCAAATCCTCACATTAGAAAGGAATTCATATACTTATTCATTACTTACTTCATACCATAACCTGTAGACATGCATTTTATATTTGGATTGTACCCAGATTTGGGTCCAGAGGTTTCAATTATTTGTTTTTTAATTCTCTAACCTGGGAGTTTGATAAGACTTGGATATTAGGTAGTTTGAGATTCTTTTCTTGGAATCAGATTTGTTTTGTTTATAATATATTTTTAGTAGATAGTATATACAAATAATTTTAGATATTAAAGAATGCTAAAAGGCTTCTAACAAAAATAAAACAGTCTCTTGATGCCTCTCTTCCCAAGTTCTCAATTCTGTGCCAAGGGTAAATTATTTTCAGCTTTTTTGTTGTCTCCTCTGGCATTTTCACCAATATTTAAAAATAATGATCACAACTTTTTTCTCCCAGTTCTGGATAGAAACCAGATAGAGTTGTTGTTGACAAAATCAATGTTATTCTAATTCTTGTTCTTTTTAATGTGACCCATTTTTCTTAGGATCTTTTTTGTCCCTAATGTTCTGATGTTTCACAATCATGTGCCATACAGTAGGTTCTTTTTCATACATTGTGCTGGCACTCATATTTTTCAATTTGGAGAAATATTCTTATGTTTCTTTGCCATTTTCTGTATTCTTTTTTTTCTTGGAACTTCTATTTATCAAATATGGGACCTCAAATTTTCTTTTCTCCTATTGTCATCTCTTTTTCTTTTCAGTTTTTGGGGAGATTTCCTCACCTTTAGCTTCCAAAGCTTCCACTGAGTTTGTCATATTTACTCTCATATTTTAAATTTCCCTTTCCATTTTCTTTAATGGTATCCAGTTTTTATTTGTGCAATATTTTATCCCTTTAATGTTTTCTTTGAGGTTTTCCTCTTTTTACATTTTCTCTTTTTTTCCTGATTTCTACTTTGTCCTCTTTGCTTATTTAAATCTTATCTTGTTGGAGTGGAATCTTATCTTCAAATGCCTGGCTATCATTAGCTTCCTCTATGTTTAGAGTGAAGTGCTAAGAAATTATCTGCAGAAGTCAGGCATCTGTATAAGGATGGACTGTGTGCTGGTGGCTGCAATGTAGGGCAATAGAGACCCACTTGCTTTTTACCTGTGGACTGTTTATGTCGGTGCCGGTGCTAGTATGTCTTTTCTCTAGAGTTGTTTGTTTTCTCCATGGAATGAGAAAGTTTCCCATTTTAGAGATAAGGTGATGACAGGGGAGGATAAAGAATCTGGCTGCTGCTGTTTGGGATATAGATGAGGAAAGAAGCCAATGGGGGTTTGCCCCATTCAGGATGTTGGTATTCACTTGATAACACTGTTTACAGTATGCCACCTTTTTTTACTGTCTGTCCTCTGTGCCTGCTGTCCCCAGTCTGGAATCTCTATTTTGATTAATCTAGATGATCACATTCAGTTTGTACTAGAGTAAAATTAAGAAAGCACTCTGACCATATAGTTTAGAAGTAAAGAATAGAGGAGTCCTGCTTTTAAAATCTACCTCCAATTCCTACACTTCTCTCAGGTTCTATAGGGCACATGTGCTTGCTTCAGGTTAACACAGCACACATATGCACACAATAGAAAAATGTTCAAGATGACAAGAATATTCTATCCTGGACTGTTCAATATGATGACTGTTAGCCACATGTGAATACTGAACATTTGAAATATGGCTAAGGAACTGAATTTTTAAATTATATTTAGTTTTAATTAATTTAAATTTTTTAATATCTACACATGGCTAGTGGCTATTATCTTGGACAGTGCAATTTTAGACAGAAATAAGTGAGAAGCCAAACCAAGACTCAGGGTAGACAGGTGGCCATCTCTAATCAGGCTATGAATTTAATTTTTTCTCACTCATAAATACTAAATGCAATTCTCAAATTACTATACTGTACTCTACACTTTTACAGTATTATAGAGACTAGTTTTTGCTGGAAGTTCTACATGTTGTCTATTACATACATGGAATGCTCCAATGGAATGTACAATTATTTTTAAGAGATTTCAGAAGAAAAACTATCAGAATTGATTGACTACAAATGGCTCCCATCCCACCATAGTATGAGTGAACTCTCCTACTGTATGAATGTATTCACTATTAAAATTTAGATGAAATTTGCTAAAAATAAGTTTTTAGTTTGAGAATAATTAATATTAAATCCTCTTGTGGCAATTATTTAAGAATCCTTTGTCCTCTGAGGCCCCTCCACATTCACAATCATAAGAACATATAATTTGCATATAAAAAGATTATTGTTTATTTATTATAGCCAAGAAACATATATCTAGACTATGCTACTCATTAACATACTAAATCATTGGGATATAGGGTTAAGAAAAGGAAAAACAATTGGGGTAATTATTTCTTAAGTTGTATAAATGTCTAATCACTATGTTGTACACCTGGAACTAATATAATACTGTATGTCAACTCTAATTGAAAAAAATTTTTAAATTTTTTAAGAAAAGAAAAGACAACCATTTAACCTCAGTAGAACACATTGTTTCAGTAGGTTCTAATTCTCAAATTAGTGAGTAATGTATAGGTTTCAGGATCATTAGAGCCTGTATCCAGTCTGCTGAATAATTCATTACAGTTTCTGTCTCTGGAAGTAAACTCCAATGAAACATTGAAAACCACATGATATTCTTTCTATCATGTTTCTCCATGGAATGATTAAGAACAAAAAGGTGATCAGTGGTGAGAGAGCCATTCCTGGGGCTTGCTTCCTCTATATAAATTATTGGCCCGGGAAACCTAGACTTGCTGTTTGTTGAGCAGTAAATTCAAATAATCTTAGGATAGGATTTCTATCAAACTGATAGTTCAACACCTGGAGGGGTAAACAAAATTGCTCTTTTATTTGTAATAGGAAAAACTGACCGACCCTCTGATAAGATCATATCCATGATCCATACTAGCTACATACACTGTTCTTCAGTAAAAATTTCTAATCGCAGTTTTGTTGTTTATAATGACAATTTTGATACAAAAGTAAACAGAAATACCAAAAATGCTTTTTGCATCATTAGGGCCTGGTATTGAGTGTTTTCGTAATGAGCCTATGAGTCTATGAAATGTTCGCGTTAAAGCTGAAAAGCTAAATACCTGTTAGTTTCCGCAATTGAGAAATATTACTGAATATCTGAATTTTTAAACTATCATTCTATTGTGAAGAAGAATAATTGGCTGGTCTAAATAACTGTTTATGTATAAATTCCAGGAAAATATGGCCTAAGCCTAGATCTCTATGCAATGTGTGTAATGTGTAAATCAAACATATTTGTGAAACCCAAGTGTTCTCTGTGTACTGAAGGATACTAATGACGTTAATAAGAGTAAAACGTTGTGCTTAAAGCAAACTGATTAACCTTGACAACAAAAGTATAAACAAGAGTTTAATGAATATTAATTTTTCTTCTTTTCTGCCTTAGCTGTAGCTGTTGACTGATTAGCTCTGACACCTACATGGTCAAATTAACAAGCACATTTGTAAGACATTTTTCACTTTTTATAATATCAGAAATATTTCTGAACTTTGGTAGGTTGTTAATAACAAGTTGTCATCATTTCTTGGAAATTTATAAGATTACCATTAAAACAATCATGTGTATGAACTCCCATACTGTAGAAGATGGATATTGTGGAATGAATAAAAATAATTCTAATAATTTATAATGAGATTTCAGAGGCTAAATCAAAAAGTAATAATTCCATTATTAGACTTACACATGAGCTGGATTACTTATCAGCAGCACTGATTCAAGGGCAGGCTCGATATATCCAGAGCTACTATATTGAACTAAGTGCCACTTTCCATTGTGCCCTTGCCATCTGTATAATGACATCAAAGGAGACAAGGCAGGAGCAGATGGCACCAATGGCATACAAGAGCAAAAGTCACACCCACAGCATGCTGCTGAGTAATGAAAGTGAGGTGATGCACAGGCAGAGAGCAGAAGGAAATTAAGAAAGGGTCATGGAGGTGCCTTGGATTGCTTGGGTCCCATCATCAATACAAGAGGAGCGAACGCCACCCACTCCTACCTCCTGCTTATGGGAAATGCACTTCCACCATTCCCAGCATGAGTTTCTAGCAGAGGTAGTCATGTTTTTACAGGGTCCCAATTTCCCTGGCAATAATTGATTATTTCAGGACATCAGCACCCGACCAAATCTGGACCCACCCATTTTTCCCAGAATTTGAACTAAGTATAAAGAGATATTCTTTCTCCAATGGTGGTGAGAAATAGCAGATGAAAACCTGTGAGCTGTCAGTAGTGATGTTTCCAGCCATGAGAAGAAAACTAGTCTATGGTTAGAGAGACAAATAACACCAACTTAAAGTGAAAACCAAAAGCAGAAGATATTCGTGGTTGGGATTCAGAGGATAAAAATCTCTGAAATGAAAGAGAAATGGAACTCCGGCACAACTGGTTCTATTACTTCCCAGTTATGCAAGTAAAGGTGTAAACTTTTACCAGCTATGGTAGAAATGTATAAAAACTATAGTATCCAACCTCAACAGCAACAGTCAGAACTTGCCGGAGAAGCACCTAGATCATTTGCTTTCCTCTCTCTAAACCTGTAAAAGAAGGTAGGCTATTTTACAGAAAGCCACTTTTTCCACAATAAGAGAAATCATTTAGCTTATGTCCAACAATTCCTGCCACAATTTACTTTCTTTCAGAAAACTTATCTGGGATACTTGAAATGTTTATTTCTCTTAATCCTCTTAAATCTAGCAGAAGCCAAAACACTACCATAAATTTATCCTTAGAGATTACATCTCTGGGACAGTTGGATTCTTTGTTGTATGCAAAGTATGGGTTATCTCTGCAGAGGGAACTGAAACTGGGGAGAGAGATAGTAAGCAAGAGAAACATTCAATGAATCTATATTGATTAAATAATTTTATGGTAATGATGATATCGTAATAGCAATAATAAGTATCAGATTCTTTTCTATATACTTTATTAATTAATTTATTTCTGACATAAACCCTAAGAGGTAAGCATTAAAATCATCTTTATTTTATAGACAAGAAACCTGAAGCATACACAGATTAACCCACTCATAGTCAGGTGACTAAAAAGTGTCAATTCCTAAATGCTAGCCAAATAATCTTGGATATGTCCTCTTAACCAATATACCCTACTGTGTTTAATAGGAAGAAAATGTCACTCATGCATTGATTGGGTTATTAGATCTAAGATAATAAAGAGTTAATTTTCTCTTTATAAATTTAAGAAAGTATACACCAAATATTGACAGTGAAAATCAATTTTTAAATATTGGCAGTTATTTTATTCCTTATTTTATTATTGTTATTACTCATTTTTCCAAATGGGTGTGCTTTCTTTTGCAACAAAAAAATGTTACTAGTTTTTAAGATTACGTAATTCAGACTTTCTTGTGGGACTCTCGATACTATAAAGCATGGGATTATTCTACAAATCATGTAGCAACTTCCTTTCAAGTTGGCAGTTGTGTGGCTCTTTTCTATAGTTGTTGACAACAAAAGTTAGATTTTTGTAGGATTGTTGCACAAGTGTTCTCTCCCGCCTCCCCACCCTGGCACAGCATGCTGTTTGAGAAGGTGTGTTATAACACGTAAATGTGAGTATGGGTGTAATAAGGTTGATTTGAAGCTGATATTGGGATGATACTACAAAGTGTGGGCCAAGAGAATTTTCTTATGGTATAGTGAGTACAATATCTGTTAATTTCTGTCTAAGAAATCATGCCTAAGGCTAATATGAAATGGCAGCATGATACTGTGAAAGAATGTAAAGTTGGGACAGCTGGCTGAGATTTGGGAAGTAGTTTATCCCATTAGAAAAGGTTTTTATCCAAACTGTCTTTTAAATGGTGTGACAGTTGTGTAAAGCATTTAACCTCTTTGGCCTTTAGCTTTCTTGTAAATAGATGCCCATTTAAAACTTATATTTCATGATTACGTGCTAATATAATTGGTCATATCTATAGAACTTACTTTTATGCTTTTGATTAGAAGTAAAATGTCCTAATCATTCAAAACCTGAAATTTTCCATCCCAGGAAAAGAGGCTGCTATAGCTATTTAAATGTATTTCTTTATCTAAATAAATGTCAAATATATACATCCAAAAAGGCAGAGCTGTCTGGTGGAAGTAACCCATGAGACATGAAAGTTTCAGGCGTGGTATCAACAGAACAGAGGATGTTAGTTTTCAGCTTACATAGTGAAAGCAGCATTTAATATTGATAGCTTCAAGTCAATGCTTTCTGACATGGATTCTAGCAGAAAAGAAAACAGACAAGTATAAAAATTAATTTCTGCCTGAAGATAGTTCATTTGGGAATGAGATGGCCTATATCTTAAAAAGTTTATTTATCACTCTAAACAGAAAGTTTTAAGTAAGAGGAATCAGTTCTCAAAACTTTTGGGAAGTAAAAATGAGCAGAAGGAAACTTTTGGGAGCACTAGATATGTTCTATTTCTTGATCACAGTGGTGGTGGTTAAATGGGTGTATACATTTGTCAAATAACTGAACTGCAGAATTAAATTGAATACATTTTATTGTATGTAAATTATACTTCAACAGAGTTGAAATTTTTAAAAAGCTTATGGAGACACATTGCTAGTATACTTTAAGAACTGGAAACAATGACTGACACTGTGGCAATAAACACCCTTAATGCTCAGATTGTGGTTTCTAAATACTATTGTCCACTAAAAAGAAATAGAGTTTGTGGGAAAAGTGGCTAATTTAATACAGAAAAAAATCAGCCTCTATTATGAGATGCTGAATGCATGAGCCTCAGAAAGCAATAAAGCTATCAAAGATACTGAAGAAAAGTCAAAAGAATGGCAAAGGGAACTTGAAGGGGCTCCCTTTCGGAAAAGATGGAATAACTTGTGCATTTTAAAATATTTTTTCAATATAGTAAAACATATTGCTTTAAAAAAATCTATGAGTTCCTAATTATAAGCAAGATTTTTTAAAAACCTCACATTAAAAAAAAATGCCACCTTAAAGTAACAATGGAGAAGTTTACAATAGTTGGTGACAACACATGAACATCACCAGAAAATGAGACAACCAGACAGTAAATGCCTCCTAATATGATACATTAAAACTCAAGACCATCCATGAAATATTGTCGCAAAAATAAATAAATAAATAAATAAATAAATAAATAAATAATCTGATTTAGCCTCTAGTGTAATTATCAGTTTTTTTTAGAAACCCAGGGACTAAAATAACATGTTACACACAACTAATAAGTAAATCCAGGAAGTGGGAACTTCTATGTGACAAATGACCTGATTTCTTTAATAAATAAATAGCAAGCAAAAATTAAAAGTTAGAGAATTAAATTAAATGAGAATTAGAGAGAGATCAACCTATGCCCATGTATGTCTCTTGCTGCATCTTCATTTGAACAATAACAAAGCAAAACAACTATTAAATAAAAATAAAAGACAATGGTGAAATGTAAATCATGACTAAATAGTTAATGATACTGACAAATTATTATTTTTATTTTAGGCATTATAATGGTAATACGTCTATGTTTAAAAAGTTTTCTTTGAAAGATACATTTTGAAGTATCTATAAGTGAAATAATAGTGTGCTTGAGATTTGCTTTAAAATAATTCAAGCTGGGGATCAAGGGCAAAACATAGATAGGATTATATATGAAAAAAGTTAGGCTATGTGTTGATAATTATAGAAACTGAGTAATGAGTTCATGGGGTTTATTATACTAGTCTCTCTACTTTTGCATATATTTGAAAATCTCCCTAATAAAAGGCTACTCTTTCTTGATTCCTAATCTAGTTTCTGAATTCTTTGTTTTTTTTAAACAGTTCCTGGTCTAGGGTGAATATTTATAATAAAATTGTAGGATGAGGCTTCTTACAATTGAATCAAAGCAAGATATGAGAGTGGGGTAGTAAGTAGGATGTCACAGGTATATTAAACCTAAAAATCTCCTAGTATCCAAATAGTAATACATTATTATATAATTACGCGTCCTCACTTTTGTTTGACTTCAAATGAAGCTGTATTTCTTCAATTCATTGCCACTGGATAATAGTTTGCGATGAATGTCAAACATAATTAAAACATAGCAGAGCACAAGGAAAGACATTGTCAGCAGCCCGTGAATACAGTGCTGTTCTTCATCCAGTAAAAAACTGTGCCACAGGCAGCTGAACAGATGCTGCATTTAACTCAAAGGAGTTTATAGAGAAGAGAAGCAATTTCACAATACAAAATAACCCTGTTCATTTCTTCTGTTACCCCTTTATTACTTGGACTATTCATAGTTTCTCTTACCTGTTTTCCCTGGCTCCAGTCTTTCCCTCTCTAATTCATATTTTTCTAAAATTTGCCCAGCTCATACCTAGCTCTTTGCTACTCAGGTCTCCTGCAGTCTGTTCAAGTCAATCCTGTTCCTTATCCTGGAATTCAAAAAAGCCTCCCACCATCTGCGCTCTAACCTTTGTTTCTGGCCTTAACTCCAGCTCCCTCTCTTTCCTGTATTCCATGCTCCGGGCAAATTGTGACTACTTATTGTTTCCTGAACACAACTAAACTCCTCATTTAGAATTGCCACCTAGTTACACCTACTGTTTTTACCCTTTACTTTCCACTTCTATCCATAGTTAATCTGAAAGATCATTAAACATTAAAAAAATTAACCCCCACAATCCTTAAATTGTCACTCCCTATCACAATGTCTGCCATTAGCCTTTCAAAGTCATATAGATACATATTCAACATTCTTCTTCAAATTCCAAAGCCATCTGTCAGTTTCCCCCCACTTATATCACTTTACCTCCCAGTTCCTTCTTTCTAGTTAAGCTCCCTTTCACTCTTTACTTGCTTTACCCATTGTAAACTATTATAAGTAATTACTTGTTAAATGTGTATCTCCCATACAAATGATGATAAATTCTACATGGTAAGGAACCACCTTTGTCTTTTTCACATTGTGATGCCAGAGCTTACAGCAGAGACCAAATAAATATTTTTCAGTTAAATTCAGCAAATCTCTCAGAACTTCATTTATATTTTATATTAATTATTCAATATTAGTTATCCAATATTACTTTTGTTTTCTTATGTTAGTGTTATCTTTTGTTTCAGGTCGGGAGCCATCTCTTTCTCTCCTTTCCTCAGTAAAAATTATTTCTTAAATCCAAATTTTCCTTACATCTATTTTCAAAGATGCATGAACTCTCATAATCCTAAAATATTTTGATGAGTGTCTGCTGTTCCTTACATATCCATATCAAACCTCCAAAATAGAAAAATTATAAAATAAATGTTTGGGGAAGAGTGTAATAATAGAAAATGATATATGTATAAAATAGATATTGGCAAATTACAACCCACAGGCTGAATCTAGCCTGCAGACTATTTTTGTAAAGTTTTATTGTTACACAGCCGCATTCATTCATTCGCATATTGGTTTTGGCTGCTTTCACATTACAAGGACAAAGTTAAACAATTGTGACAGAGGTTATCAGGTCCATAAAACCTAAAATATTTACTATCTGTCTCTTTATAAAAAAAGTTTGCTGGCCCCTGATATAAAAAGTTATTTTTTAGAAAATTATACAAAAAGGATTTGTGATATACAACCCCACTGCCCACCTCCAGGGAAGATATTGCTCATGAACACTTTGCAACATCAAGTGGACCTCTAGTTAAGTAGGGAACAGAATTAAGGTGTAGTGTCACAGGGTAAAAAGGCATGCTAAGGGAAAACAATTCAGTACTAGAAAAACAGCAGTAACAGCAGAGATGCTCTGATGGAAGTTTGAACCCGTGAAGCAAGTATCCAAAGGAAATTATTCCCAGCCCAGATCATAGCAAGTGGCGTGCTGCACCTGAATGAACAACATGAGAGTTTGTTTTTCATGTTAAACAGTGTGTTTTGGTGACATAGTGGATGCTCAGGGCCACTATTGAGGTATGAGACCCAAGGATATTAGTAAGTAATGAACAGAGAATAGAAGTGTGAGGAGAGCACATAGCTAGGCGTCCTTGGGCAAATTTGTTCACCAAAATCTTTGGGCCTCCATAAACCTCACTTGTGAGGTAGGGTATATAATATGTTGAAAGCTTAAGAAAATATGATTAAGAAAATGTATGTGAAAGTGTTTGGCATAACCCAATAAACATATCTTTGATTAGGCTGAATGAAACTCTATAATCTGTCTGGAAAGGTTTTGTCATAATTATGGATATTGGCAGAGTAAGCTCTTCACAAATAATAGTGATTGTTCTTACAATAAAAGTACACCAAAATGATCTTATGAAATTGCTTTTCCTCAACTAGTCATAGAATCAAAAGTATTATATTTTTTTCTGACATGTGGTAGGTGGTTATCCAGAGTTTTCTCACTGAGGTGACAACTCGACTTTTTAAAAAAATTTTAGTACCAGTTTCCCATAGCCTTTCAGTGAAATATACTACTATTTCTGACCTACCATTATTTTTATGGCTCCTTAATGACCTGGAATTACTATTAGATTCTGTCTTGATCCTCAGTTAATGCAAAAAAATACGTGCAATTAGACAAGTAGGTAACTTTACTTGCTCCACATTTTTTCCTACTCTTTAAGATAATTTCTGATTTGTTCTATTTGACAGTGACTTTCCTGGAAGATCAAGGAATTGTGTTTCTATGAAATTTTTCTTTGCTCTTTTATAGGGAGTATGTATTTATTTGTTCATTAATGGCTTACTATATTCTAGATATTCTTCTAGGATTTGAATGCACAATAGTGAACATTAGTACATCTTAGGGTAATACTAGCTGCAATCTCATTGGTTTGAACCAATGAACTTGTGTTTCTGGCTTCTGTGAAGTCCAACACATGGGTGGAGGGAGGGGGCACTTTGCTCCATGTAGTACTTCAAGGACTAGGATGATGAAATCTTCTATATGTGGCTTTCAAAAAGTTGCTAAATTAGCAAATGATGGATAAGAGAGCATGGAGGATTGTCCAGGGGTTTTATGGGCCAAGGCTGGAAGGGCTATCCCTCAATTCTATCCGAATTCCATTGACCAGAACTCAGCCTTGTGGCACCATCCAGGTACAAAGATGTTGAGCAGCGGTGTCTATGGCTACAAATTTCTTTCTTGTAACAATTTTATTCTGTTAAAGGAGAACATGAACTTTTGCCAGTTGACCCTTCTGCTACACTTTTCTGTCAAGGTGAGACACCATTAATAATTATATGCATAAATATTTGAGCGAGATCTGAGTGCTGAAAAAGCAAGCATATCAAAGCAAATATAGAAGTTCACATTTTATGTCACAAAAGGGCTCACTGGGAAATTTTAGTAAGCTGTATCAAACCCTCTAAATGTAACCCATAGGCTCTTTCAAACTAAAAGTAGAAAAGAAAAGATAGGCACAAACTAAAGTTTAATATAGTTTTTTTTTCTTTTTTAGTATAACTTTATTTTACCACTTTTATTAGATCATTTAGTTGTTTTCTCAAAACTTTCAATCTTGAATTTGGTACTGTAATCTCAAAGGATGAATAAATAAATAAACTAATAAACAAAGATATAATCTGTTGGAAACTTACTTGATGAACATCTGTCATGGTGTTTAATTATATCTTAACAGTAACCATGAAAACATGCATTAATGACTTTTTCAATCATGAACCATTCATCATGAAATTGTGTGGGTCTGTTGTATTATAAAGTTTGTGGCAGGGAAAAAATCCCCAGAAATTTCCAACTATCACAGGAACTCTGGGTCCTAATTAAGCAATCAGATTAGACAAAGTTTATTAATGTAAGATCACATACCTCGAGGCATTGAAAAGCTGAAATCTGTTCTCTGAAAGTCAATTATAATTTGTAGTATCACAGTATCAGTGTAAAATGTCCTAAGTTGTATTTGAAAGTATCTTCAGATTTATACTGAGAAAGTTTAATCCTTCTATTGTGGATGACTCAGTCTGAAAGGCATTTACTTCTAGGACCGTGCCTAACTTTATAATAGTTGTCTGTTTTAAATTAAAATTACAGGTGTGTAACTATTTCTTGGGTGTCCCTTCTTACATTGCATCATATCAGGTTGTGTTACTTGTCAATTTCAATGATAAAAGACAAAAAGATATGCTCCTCAGAAGATAATACCATTTGTTGAAGGACAGTGTATCTCAACAGAAACAATAAACCTTTCCTCTTTCTTGATGGTCTTTTGGAAATTTGTGGGCACATATTTTGTTGGTGCTATTATTGGAAGGCATTACTGTCACTTAGTAGGCAGTGGCCAGAGATGAAGACATCCCATGATATGCAGAACAGTCCACATGATGAATTTTCCATCAGTGAACACAGCTTTAGCATCATGCTGACATTCATGAAGATGAAATGATTTCATTATGTGAGCCCAGAACATAACTCAGTTTGATGTATTAATTCAGAGTATATTTTGCACAATTTTAGATTCACTGATATTTCCAGAAATGTAACAACCATGTAAATCTATGGAAGATTGTGCTTTATTGTGTTCAGAATTTTACAAAGACATGTTCACCATTTCAAAATATTGTGTTCCTAAATGCAATGCTGGTTATGGTACTAGAATCCCCAATACCAGCCAGCACTGTAGCTCTCCCATTGGTGTAGTCTCCAATTTTAAGTCATCATGTGACAATGTTTTATGTTTTCTCTCATAGTCATGCTGAACATTCATAACTGTTTCATTATAAACTACCTTTTTTATCTCTCATTTATTTCTAGATAAGAGTTTGGTGTTTTTATATAGAGTTTAAAAATCTGTGAATATCAGGAGGCTCACAAAATTTTTCTGGCATTGAGTCTGAGAGGATTGAGGACCAGTGTTTAGCATAGCATAGGTTTTCAGGATTGCAATGAGCTCACAATTATGATAGCTACCATTTACTGAATGCTTACGACACACTATGCAGTGTTAATTCTCACAATACACCCTTAAGTTAGGTACTATTTTAATCTCTATTTTACAAGTGAGCATACAGAGTTTAATTGATTTGGCCAATAATAATATGGCATCATTTAAATCCAAATCTACCTGAGCTCAAATTCAGGGGCTTGATTACCCAGTTAAACCACCAATCTAAAAAGGATTACTAAATTGGCTAAAGGAACATTCAGGTAATAGCTGTGTGCCTAAACCATCATTGCTTCCAATGCAGCAAAATCAGTCTCTTAGTCTTAGGATAACTCAAACTCAGAGTGCTTACTCATCTGGGAATCTTATTAAAATTCAGATTTTGATTCAGTAGATTCCTGCTGGTCTACCGACCACTTTTTATGAAGCAGAGATCTAAAAATTTGCTTAAAATATCAATGTATCCTAGGTGTAGAAAATCATTAATGTCATACAATTGAAAGAACACAAAAAATGCAAATATAAAAAATGCCACACTTGGAAGTTTTTCATAAATTAAAATCTGCATTACTGTATTGTAACAGAAAAACATAAGAAAATACTGGAAAAATAAGAGAGTTTAGTGAATGTAACATGGAACTGGTATGCACAACTAGGAACCTCAACAAAGTGCAAAAAAATGTAATAAGCTCCAGAAATGAGTAGATATTTTACATGGAAAAATATGAATAATTAAATATTAAACTTAGACAACATACAATTTCATCTATAATAAAACTATAAAATTTATCAAGATTAAATATAAAGATATTAAACAATATTTGAGAAATTATATTAAAGCAAGTAATTGGCCATCATTTTGCTCCTAGTATAACTAGCTAAAAAAATATTTACATTTTAGTCTAAAGCTAGTTAGACTGTGGAAAGTCATATATTAATATACTTCTGGTTATGACATAAATAACTATAATCATTTTGTAGGATAATATGGTAACTTTGATTAAAAAAACATGAAAATGTTCATATTCTCCATGACCAAAAATTCTTCCTATGCTAGGCTCTTTATAGTACCAAAGGTTTTACCCTGAGAAAACAATTCACAAAAGAAAAAGTTTTACTGCTTTTTTTATCTAGGATTTAAGTTTAACAAATGTTTACAGAGTGACTTTTATGGTCAATATATGAGGTATTTTAGGTGCCTGGGTAGGTGTATCAGAGAGTGAAAAGGGTGAAGAACTGTGCTTCACAAGGGTAACTGGACAATAAATAATAAACACAATAAGGCTATTTTATAATATGTTAGAATGTGATCAGTGTGATAGAAAAAAAGGAAAAGCAGAGAAGGGCAAGGAGGATCAGTGTTTAGGGTAAAAGAGTAGGAGGAGCTAGGTAGGGATTATCTTGGGTTTTTACTCTAAGTGACACCTGGAGGCACTGTAGGGTCCTGAACAGAGCAACAATAACAATAGTTATAATATTGAGAAAACAAAGACAACCTTTAACATGCAACAGCAAGAGAAGAGTTTAAGACTTTGAAGTTAATAAACACCATGGAAGAATATCAAGTCTTTATTTATAATAAAACATAAAAAAAAATAAAAACATCATTTCTGTATTAAAATCATGAAGCATAAAAAAACAAAGTAAAATTAATTATAATCTTTGATTATCACCATATTAAAATGAGAAATGATTAGTGAGAAAAAGGCAAAAGTAAACTTTTACATACAGAGTATATGTATATTTACCTGACCAAGTAGCAAAATAAAGAAAAAAAAAAGAAAAAGAAAATCATTAGATCAACCAATTAATTTCTTAAACTAGTACAGCACTATATAGTATCAAGGTTATCTTAGCAAACATTCCTATATTCTTCTTATTTAAACTAAAGGTAGATACATTCAAATCAAATATACATTAAATTAAATCTGAAGGTCATAAGAGTTTCTTTATTCTTGGACTCCTTTTTTTACACTTATATTTTACAGACATAAGTAATTTAAGATTTCTTCTAACACTGAAAATCTGTAATTTTTTGGCATTTTTGTAATTAATGTAGGCTCAAACCTCTGACCTCTATTGTTTTGGCGCCGGCGGTAATGCTCAAATATATCAGGAAAGACAGAAAGAAGAGCTATGTAGAATTAACAAACTTCAATTACATCTGCTTTTTCTCCCATTTTAAAAGTAAAAATGCAACAGAAGTCTACAAGGTCAAGATATCCTCTGTTCAGCTCTTCTTCATGAACAACTTCTTCATATTCTCATGAAAAACCTTTGGCCCCCCAAGAAGCCAGCAGCATTGATAATTATGTCTCAGAAACAACTCTTTATATGGTATCCACTCTATAATGGATTCAGAGACATGAATAAAACATCTTAATTTTCAAGTATTTCTTTTTAAATTAATTTTGAAAAAAAATCTTGTAAAGAAAGGAGTTTTTTTTTTTTTTTTAAGTGTGTAGCTCTTGCATAGAAGGATATAGTTTTCATGGCCTGTCTTGTTAAAAATGTTCTAGTACCCATCTGATGCACACTTATTTATGGATTTTAGACTAAAAGCTCTTTTTTTGCCAGTTTTCTTCACAAGCACTTATCTCAACATCCTCATTAGGTGGTTTTTCTCTTTTCTTTTTTGTTGAGGCCTAGCCATGCCCTTGGTACTCTCTTTTGTTCCATGCTGCAAAAGGAATGGTTTTAAAGGCTCCCTCTCCACTAGTTCCACCTTTTTTTTTCTTCTTTGTAATTAGCCTTATTTGAGGACCAGAAAAGCAAAAGACTGGAAAGAAATACAAAAACTGTTGAACAAAAGATACGATGTTCTTTACCCCAACCATATGCTGTATAGTTCATGTACAACCTGGGTCAGATGACTCACATATATGCCTTCAAAATGAAAAGAAAAAGAAGAAAAAGCACTGACTTACACAGCAGCTGCCTTGGTATAAAAAGACTGGCAGTAAATGTCACAATGAAAAGAGAATAATACATTTTACCTTTATTGCAAAAGTAATTCTCTTTAAAACCAAAGAACATCATGAAACTATGTAGCTGATAACAATGCTTGCAGATAGCCACTTGAAATGTCTTAAAATTAACTCACTTTAATTGGAATAAGAGATATTTTTTTTTCAAACTCTTACCATGCTTCGTCATTCCAGCCACACACCAAGTTGAATTGTTCAACTATTTCCTTTAAAATGAGTTCAATAGAAAGGTTTTAATGCAGTGATGATTAATGAAAAAATTTTTTTCTGCCTTCTCTTAATTAATTAAAACCTCTGTCTAAATAAAGGGCCAATAGATTTATGCTATTCTTGTTTCAAGAAGTAAAACTATAGCTTTCAAATATTAAAATTCATAAATACCAACTGGCTATCGTGCCTGATATAGTGTTCCTCAAGAAAAAGGTTTTGGTACCAATAAAACTTCATGAGAATGACCATCAAGAGCCATTTGAATGGGGCCAAATGTTACAAAGTATGAAGACTGAGGATTCCACAGATACAGTTTTCAAGAAACCAACCTCAGTCTTTCTCCCCACTCTACCCCATAAAGTAAACACCTTAAGTTTACCAGAATACAAGCTTTGTTTTTTGTTTATTTGTCTTCATTTTGATTAAGCAAGTATCAATGGCCCAGTGGGAAACATTGAGCATGCTCTAACTGGCAAATTTAAGGAGAGTTCAGTAAATGAACTGTATAGGAAGGTAGGAAAGGGGTTTAGGAAAGCCAACAACAGGGTGTAGTGTTGATAGCCACTACCATCCATAGGTCTGAAGTGACAAAAAGAAGGAACCATTATCAGAATCTAGAGAGGTAGCTATGTGTAACTATGTCTTTTGGAAGAGATTTATAACTAAGCCACAATGACCTAGCAAAGCAGAAATTACAGAAACAAAAACCCAACCTTTCTTTCTTTCTGTCCTCTGATTTTCTGCAGAGGCCTCGCATAATTAAACCCAGCTGGAAAGCAAAGGGCAAAGGAAGCTGTTAATACCATCCTACAGATCAGCCTCCTATGGCACGGAGCAGGTGGACAGGAAACCAGAAGAGGCAAATGGAAGCTCTCCATTTTTTTTTTAAGTCCTTCCTAAGAACCCTTTGCTCTCCCAACTTTTTACTTCAGATACAGGCATCTATTCCCCTTAAGCTTTCTTTTCCTTTTACATAAAATCAATTTAATGGAAGTCTTAGAAAACAATTCTAAACAATAAGCTTGGTTCCCTAAATTGTCAAAGATCTCCAAAAGCTCAAAATATCTGAAAAAAAAAATAATGTTAATGACCGCCCCCCATACCATTTCACCTTTCACCTCCTAATGAGTAGAAAGTAATCAATAGATTTGGTCAATTTATTCACCAAATATTTATCAAATACTTACCATGTGAAAGGCACCATCTAAGAACCACAGAGTACCCAAAGGTAAATCAAATAAGGATCCCATCACTAGCATACATCTCTGGATTTCCTATGTCCCTTTCTGCTTTCTTCTATTGCCCATACTCAGTAATAAGATGGGGCATGTGACCCAGGCCTACCAATCACTATGTCCCTTTTATCTTCTAGTGTGATAAGTTCAGGACAGATAAATTATTTAAGATAAATCATTTAAGAGCCTTATATGGGACTTCTCGGCCACATGTATCAAGAAAAGAGCTGCTCTTTCACAAGAAATTGTATAGTGAAAAGGAAAGCCCATTAGAAGGATAAAGCCAAAGTGAGATAAGCAGAACTGAGAAGAGAAAGAGACTGAGCTTCAGGACCCAGCCATGCCTGAAGCTAGTTAGACTTGTCAGGGTTCTGAGACAATAAATTACCCGTTTTACTTAAACTGTGATTTTATCTCTTACAATAAGATGAGTCTTGACTAATACATTATCTTCAAGAAGTTTATATGTAATAAGGAAGTTATGGAATAAGTAAAACAAAATATAAAGTTAGAAATGATATTTTAAAAAGATAAATAAAAGAATTCAGGTTGGCTTACAGAAATAATGATCTGAACAATCAAGGAAATTAAGATGCTATTTAAATTGGTCCTTAAATCATAGATAAAATGTAAACATGTTGCTCTATAGGGGTGAGGGAACAGACAGAGATGGCTAATGCGGTATTTGTGTGTTTGTACTTCATGAAGAAAGAGAAGTGAATAATACAGTGGGGAACATGTTAAAATTTATTGTTAGTAAGAATACAAACATTTAAAAATATATATGACTCCAAGAATATACAATAATTACTTAATGATGCTTACTTTGCTTTTGAAACTAGGACTATAAACCATTTGTCTTTTTTGTACTTTTTCTGTTTTCCAAACTGCGTTTTGGAAAATAAGAAGAAAATGTAATTTTTAAACAGTAATGAGAAAATGCCAAAATCTATCAAAAAAGGAGAGGTGGGTCACAATTTATGTCGTTTTGAAAATGTTAATACTTAAATTCATTTACTTTTGAATTATTTGATGACTACAGATTCATTTATTTGTCAACAACAGTTTTAAAAAGCATGTCCACAATTTCAAGGGTAGAATTAGCTAAGACCATCACAGCTCTAAGTTTCATGCCACTTACACATTTTTACAGGTTGCCCAAGATCAACGTATGTGTCAGAGAACTTGTTACAACACTTTTCTGTAGCTCTAGGAAACTCAATTTTAGTACACTGTTTTATCAAAGAGAGTTCAAATTCAAGCAATATAATTATATGAACTTAAAAAAAAAATCAAGACCTGAAAAATTCATGCTGATTATATAAGAGATGGTGCTACATCAAAAATTAGAGTTGCGTGTTTTCTATACATAAAGCAGAAATGATTTTATTTATGTCAAACTGACTGTGAAATATCAGCCTCCATTTATTTTAACTAACAAAATGAAATCAAAATGTTTTACAAAACTAAGGTATTATAAAGTCTATCCCTGGTTTAAACTCATAAGTTGACCATCTTCTCTCCTCTATCACTCCTGGAAAATATAGAAAAAGCTTCTATTATCTTGCAGATACTTTAGACACCATTATTTTACAATTATCTTGAATAGGTTATAATCAGAATTTGTATAACAAATTTTTGGCATCTTCCTCCCAACCAACTTTAATCTTCTCAACAAATTTCTTTTTAAACAAATTTCTTTTCCTCTAGTTATATGTAGTATTCACTAGCTTTTATACTGCTGGAAGAAACTGGAATCGTAGTCCTCAGAATATAATACTTATGGCTATTTTTATGTGGCATGACAAAAATGCTTTCTCAAGTTAACTTTTATATTTACCATTGATTTCAGATATTGTTTTGCTATTCGTGCTTCCCCTTATGGTAGTTCCAAAATGAAATGTAATTTGCTTATAGTCCTTTTTCATAAAATTTCTAACCATGCACTAGTATTTACTCACTTCAAATTTCAGAGTGAACTGGAGTTAATTTCACTATGCTATTAACAAAAACTCATCATAATTTTAAGAAACATGCTACTGTATAAATAGAAAAAAAAATCAATGGAAAAAAATAGTGTCCAGAAACAAACCCAGATTACATTTAGAAAATTAATGGTACTTTAAATAATCAGGAAAAGGGCAAATTAATTAATAACTAGTTTTCAGACAATTAGCTATCTACTTGGAAAAAAGAATATTATATCCTTACTTCATACCATTCACAAAAACAAACTCCAGGTAAATAAATATTTAAATCTATTTATTAAAACTGTAAATGTTAGAAAAGACAATATGTTAAGATAATTTTATAATCTTATTATGGTGAAGATAATTATAAAATTTCCAAGAAATATACGAACCATGAAGGAAAATTCATGAGACCTGTCTACACAGACTCTCATTACCTTTGTAAACTGAAAGATATAGAGGTATGTAGTTTGAATCAATAGATTGGAGGAAAATATTTTGAACACCTAGCTAAAAGAAAGGACTAATATGCTGAATACATTAATTGTTTTTACAAATCAATAATAAGAAAAGCAAATAATCCAATTAAAAATATCCCCAGAAGAGATGAAAGTAGGTGTTAAACTTATATAAAGATGTTTCATCACACTAATAAAGAGGTGCTCAGTAAACTAATATTGAAATATAGTGGCAGGCATTTAGAAGCTTGATGATAAAGACTATTATAAAGGATATAGGAAAATAGGCGATGTAATTCACTGTTGGTGAAAAGTATAAATTGATATTGCCTTTAGGAAAGGATATCATGACAGTATCAATATATTAAATCCACGTATTCTATGATCCAGCAAAAGAAAACTATCCTATAGAAACACTGGCATGAGAGTGTAAACATATCTATAAAAGAATGATTATTTAGCCTTGTTTGAAATTGCAAAAAAAATTAGTACTAAATTATACATTTATTGAAAGGACACTAGAAAAATTAATTATAGTGTATCTGGGTGGTTCAGTCATCTATTACTATATAACAACTACCCCAAACCTTACTCCTTAACACAACATAATTTATTATTTCTCACAATTCTGTGGGGTGGGAATATAGGTGGTTCTTCTGGTCTGTGTGATATTGACTGGCCATTCCCATACAACAGCTAGTGGCTGGTCCAGGCTGAAAGTTTTAAAAGGCTTCACTCATGTTTGGTGCCTTAGTGTTCATTTGACCTCTCTCTTTTTACTTGGCTAGCTTGGGCCTCCACACAGCGTCTTGGGTCTCATGGAAGTCAGCTTTCTTACACAGCAGGTGGTTTGCAAGAGACAGCATTCCAAGAGGACAAGCCCCACTACAGAAGTACCTATTAAGTTTCTGCTGTCCCATTGGTCAAAGAAAGTCATATGGCCAAGCTCACTGTCAATGTGGGAAGGAACTGCATAAAGGCATAGATAATGTACATATAATACATATGTATGTATGTGTGTGTACACACACACACACACACATACACATATGCATGCACACACAGACAGATAGATAAAGAGAGCGTTCTCAAAGAAGATACTCTAACACACTCCAAACTGTTATCAGTGATAATTACTGTGAATTAGAATTGGAATGGAAAGAGTCTTATTTTTTTTTTATTGTCATTGTTTGGTTTGGACCATCATTTTTATTTTCTCTTTTGCAGTCTCTAAATTTGTTACAGCTAATGAGTATTACCTCCATAGTCTTTCCTAAAAGAAAACGTATTAAAAAATCTTCTTAAATTTGTTGTACAGACCCATAAACAGTTTCAATAAACCACATATTGATTGTGGTTTGCCAAAACATTGCTAAGGAAGGGTGTCAGGTGAGAAAAACAGTGCAAGGACATAATACATGGCAGGACAATTTATTGTAATGACTTTTTAAATAGCTTTAAAGCATGAAGAATTACTTTCATAATTTCTCCTCTAAATGTGACTTGTCCTAGGCAAAATGTAAGTGTAATTTCAGTAGTAATTAAAATTTAATCTATTTTAGCATACAAAAAATATACCAGAAAAATTTTAATTTCTCTGATTTTGTTGACTAGGCAGCAACCAGAATGGAACCATAATAACTATGATGATAATGAAAAAGATGACAATATAGTACACAATACTTGTCAAACTCTATATTAAGTATATCACATTGAGCCATAGAAATTGTATACTACTATAATCTGCATTTGCAATCAAGGAAACTGACACTTAGGCCATGTCAAATAATAGGTATTTGGGGAGCTGAAATTTGACCTTGTGTAGTACAGGTTCCATAGAGATCCCATCATGGGAATAATGATAGATAGTCTCTGTGTAAATACAAACGTCCTTAAAGAATTAGAAGCCTTAGTCTTACTACAAATTAGAAAAAAAAATAACTACAAGTTTTCACTATTTAAAATCCATTTTCCATTATCATTTAGGGTACAGTTAGCTGATGTTAAAAATACATTTATGCTCATAATCTTGGTTTTTGGTGTCATGTTAATTCAGAGGTAGTTAGTTGGGGCAATTAGTTTGCTTCTAGAACCATATATCAGTCTCTCTGTGCCATAAGAATTCTCTGTACCAGGCAGAATCTGATCTACCAATATTCTAATGCTGAAATTAGAGAGCTCAAACAACAGCTGATTGCACACCATGAGATCCACTAAAATCTGACAGCAGGTGTATTCACCAATTTTGACCATAATGACAGCAATAAGGACACTTTCTGTTAAAGGGACAAGAGAGCAGATATCTGGCATCAGGCACTGGAAAAAAAAGCAAGACAATTTTAAACAAGTACCACATGTGGTGACTCATTAGATGTTGAGAGCTAATAAGAGGCTGAAGATTTTTAGCTTAGCACTGATGCTGTGGACAGCAGGATATCCTAACATCTAGAAATTGAGAATGAATCAGGAGGTGGTGATAAATCCTGTGCTGATGCCTGGTGTGTGGAACTGTTATATTTTTAGGATAAAGGCAAAGATGTAAAATTTCAAGAGAGTGCCAGAGTGGAGCAAATATGTTGAGAGATCTGCAGGTTTGGTATTCACTCATTCACTAAACAAGTACAGTGTGATTTGTAGCAGCCTGTGTTTCAGAATACAGAAATCAACAAGAAAGACATGGCTTTTTCCTGATTAAGATCATGATCTAACAGAAAAGAAATAATTAACCCGATAAAGATTTTGAAGTATGATAGGTGTTAGGATACCAGAAATAGGATAACAAGAGGGCCATGGTCTAGAGAATGAAGAAATTCCAATGGGGGTGCAGATCCAGGACAAGAAGGAGTAATACAAACAGGGAGAAAGTTTTGTAAATAGAAACATGAACATATAAGAAAGTCAGGAGCTGAGGATGACTAGTGAAAATGGAAAGGTTGACAAGGCCAATGTTCATGCTCAATGCACAAGCATCATGAAAGTAATTTTAATAGCCACTACTTTTTTAAAAGCAGACAGCTAACATTTATATTTTGAGAAATTGCTATGTACCATGTAGTGAACGAGATAAGGTTCCTGCCCTCAATGAGCATGTCTATTAGTGGAGGAATTCAGACAAGAAACTCAGAAAAGAATAAATACAAATACCTGCTGGTTGCTAGGAAGAAGATGAAGTAAGGTGTTAGGAGAGAGAGTGAGTGAAGGACCAGGAGATGCTTTAACTATGGTGGACAAAAAAGACTTCTCTTGTGAGGAAAATATTTGAATGAAGGTCTGAACAATGAGAATGGAGGAGGCATGTGAAGGCCTGGGGAAGCATTCCAAGCAGGAGGAGCAGCCAACACCTTAGGCAGAAACAAGCAGGTATTTGTCAAGGTCCAGAAATTAGTCCCATGTGACCAAACAGGGGGAATAAAGGGAAGTTTAAGAGACAATGTTAAAGAGGTGAGTAGAGGGCAAACCAGGTAGACTATTAAAAGAAGAGTGATCAAACATCCAGTTTGGCCCAAGGAAACCATAGGTACTACTGTTTAGCCCAGTTAATTATTAAGAATGCCCCTATTCACTCTCTAATGGTTATAGAGTATGACAAGGAGCTTAAATTTCGCAAGACACAATCTGATTCATGCCTTAGAAAAGCTGCCCTGGCAGCAATTTAAAGAGGTTCTCGGAGGGGGAGAATACGGCAGAGAGCCCAGTTAGGAGGCTTCACACTTCCATTTATTCTGCTTAAGGCCCTGATACTCAAAGAATTTCTTGGGTTTCTCATAGTACTCCAGAATCTTGGAATTTGGAAAGAATCTTGGAGTTTACCATGTTTATCCTCCTAAGACACATAAAACATCTTCTACAATAATTGATGTTTATAACTGGCCTTAGTGAAATGGAAACAAAAGCCAGTTTTTAATGAGAAGACTACCATTGGATAAAGAGCCAGGGGACTTAGAATAAAAAGAATACAGTTTTTGGAGCAAGGCAGAGCCAGATATGAGTCCTGGCCCTTTATAAGTTTTGTGACTTTAGGTAAATAACCTCTCCAAGCCTTTGATTTGCCATCTGCAAAATAGAAATAAAAATAATTACAAGTACTAAAAATGGGTATGTAAAACACTGCCTGCTGTACAGTATTTCAACATTATAAAAAGAAATTACATAATAAAGATTCTTCAATGCCATTTCAAAATGCCAATTCTATCTGACAAAGTGATTTCCAAATTGTTGATGACATCACTTTTTCTAGTTTACTTTGAACCTCTATTGAAAACAACACATTCACTCCCCAGAGTAATGCACTCATAGATATGCACATTAAATTTTATAAACATTTATTGGAAGGGAGCTCTGAGACTAATTTTTTTTTTGCAAAATTGTGGTGAGCTCCTTTTAAAACAGAAACTGAGCTGGAGACCACACACCTGTAATTCCATTTCAGCCCCACCCTCAATATGCCAATTTTCTTGGCAAAGTGACCTAAAATCTTTTCCTCCCCAGTTACTCAAACCAATTCTCTACCTCTAGTCTAACTGGCCTCACTAAGCAAGTGAATAGGTTATTGGGACTATCAGACTCACTAAAGAAAAGCAGTATACAGTTTCATAATAAGGAAAGAAGAAAATTATCGAAGTTCTCCAGCAATCACTACAGCAATGTTTTTCTGTAGTAATTTTTGTCCTAAAAAAAACAGGACAAGTCTGACTGTTCGTGAAATATACACTCACATTGTTTGCTTCACTCCTGCAAATAAAATAAAGTGATCCAAACCTTTGTGATTTTCACTGATGCTAAGAGACAAGGACCACAAGATTCTTCAATATCTAAAGTGACAACTTTTCTCAGAAATCTTGAGTAGCATGTAATTAGGCTAGCTCTGAAAAGAAGTTGTCATAAAGATATCACAGACGCTGTGTTAGTTTTCTAGAATGTCATAACCAAGTACAACAAAATGAATGGCTTAAACAACAAAAGTTTATCTCACAGAGCTGGAGGCCAGAAGTCCAAGATCAAGGTATTGGCAAGATTGCTTCTTTCTGAAGGCTGTGAAAGAGTATTTGTTCCATACCTCTCTCCTAGATCTTAGTAATTTACTGACAATCTGTGGCATTCCTTGGCTTGTAGATGCATCTCCCAAATCTGTCTTCACGTTCACATGGCATTCTCACTGTATACATGTCTATGTGTGCACATGGTATTTTTTATTAGGATACTAATTATATTGGAGTAGGAGCCTACCCTACTGCACTATGACCTCATCTTGCCTTAACAAATCACATCTGCAATAACCCTATTCACAAACAAGGTCACATTCTAAAGTACTGGGTTAGAACTTCTACGTATAAATTTTGGGGAGACATGATTTAACCCTTAACAATACTGAAGGAAATAATTTTTATTTTACATTTATTTATGCTCTGTCCCCCACTCCCACACACAAAGTTTTCTTTTAAACTTTTCTAGTTAAAAAAATGTGAATGAGGACTTTGTAAACTTAAAGAATGTCTACAAAAAAATATATCTACACCTAATATACTTCATGGTGAAAAACAATGACACTTTCTCTCTAAGATCAGATACAAGACAAAGATGTCCCCTGTCACCACTCCTTTTTGATATTGTACTGAAAGTTTGTCAATGCAATAAGACAATAAAAGATAAAATGTATAAATATGGGACATAAAAAATAAAACTTTGTTCACAGATGATGTGATTATCTATGTAGAAAATCCAAAAGAATTATCAAAAATAAAATAAATAAACTCTTGGAACTAAGTGATTATAGCAAGGTTGCAGAATATAATTTTCATATGCAATAGTCAATCACTTTTCTGTATACCAGTAATGAACAAGCAAAATTTGAAATTTAAAACACAATACAATTTATATTAAAATGAAATACTTAAGTACAAATCTAATAAAACATATACTGTAACTATATGAGGAAAACTATAAAACTTGAACAAAATTAAAGGAGAACCAAATAATTGGAGAGATATTCTGTTTATAGATAGGAAGACTCAATATTGTCAATATATCAGTTCTTGTCAACTTGCTCTACAGATCCAGTGCAATCCCATTCAAAATCCCAGTCATTTATTTTATGGATATTGACCAAATGACTCTAAATTTGTATGGAGAGGCAAAAGTCCCAGAATAGTCAACATGATATTAACAGAGACAAAGTTGGAGGACCGACCCTACCCAACTTTAAGACTTACTATAAACCTACAATAATCAAAACAGTGTGGTTTTGGTGAAAAAATAGACAAATAGATCAATGAAGCAGAATGGAAAGCCCAGAAATATACTCACATAAACAAAGTCATCTGATCTTTGACAAAGGAACAAAGGCAGTATAAAGATAATCTTTCAACAAATTGTGCTAGAACAACTTGACATCCAAATGCAAAAAAAAAAAAAAAGTGTATCTAGATATAGACCTTTACACCTTACACTTTACACATAGACTTAAATGTAAAATGCGAAGCTATAAAACACCTAGAATATAAAAGAGAAAACCTAGATGACCTTGGATATGGCAATGACTTTTTAGATACAACTCCAAAGGCACAATCTATAAAAGAAATAATTAGTAACCTGGACTTCATTAAAATTAAAAATTTTGTTCTGTGAAAGAATAAAAAGACAGGCCACAGACTAAGAAAAATATGTGCAAAAGGTTCATTTGATAAATAACCATTATTCAAAATACAAAGACCTCTTTAAACTCAATAATAATAAAAAAATCTGATTTAGAACTGGGATAAAGACTTTAACAAAGAAAATATATGGATGGAAAATAAACCTATGAAAAGATGCTCCACAATCTATGTCACTGGGGAAATGGAAACTAAAACAATGAGGTGCAACTACACACTTATTGGAATGGCCAAAACCGAGAACACTGATAATATCAAATACGGAAAAGGATGAGAAGCAACAAGAACTCTCATTCGTTGCTGGTGTGAATGCAAAATGGAACAACCAATTAAGGAGACAGTTTGACAGTTTTTCAAGCATACTCTAGTCATACAATCAATCATTCTCTTTGGTATTTACCAAAAGAAATGAAAACTTATATCCACACAAAACCTACACATGGATATTTACAGCAGCTTATTTATAATTACCCAAACTTGGAAGCAACCAAGATGTCCTTCAGTAGGTGAATGGATAAATAAACTGCAGTACATCTAGACAATAGAATCTTTTTCAGCAATAAAAAGAGCTATTGAGCCATGAAAAGACTCATACAGGAAACATAAATATATATTATTAAGTGAATGAAGGTAATCTGAAAGGGTATATGTTATATAATTCCACCTATATGATATTCTGGAAAAGATAAAACTATGTAGACAGTAAAAAGATCAGTGGTTGTCAGGGGTTGGTGGGTTGAGTGGAATAAACAGATTTTTAAGATGGTATAAATACGCTGTATGATACCATAATGGTGGATATATATCATTATTATACATTTGTCCAATCCCATAGAATGTACAAAGGTAATAGTAGACAATAATGTAAAATATGGACTTCATGTGATTGCAACTTGATAATGTAGGTCATCAGTTATAACCTATGTGCCACTCTAGAGGAGGATGCTGACAACGGCGGAATCTATCAGTTCTTGTTAGTAGCAAAGCCTGATTTTTGCTATAACAGATGTTCTTAGTGCTCTGCCCATATCCTACAGGGTTTGTCCTACCAAAAGCACCTGTGACTCTGCTAGAGGGCTTTTTTAGGCCTGCATGTAGCATAGGCAGGAAGTGCTTGGGAGTTAACACCACTGAGAGGAAGCCTCAGCCAATGGCAGATGGGAGTTGGTGGTCGAATGCCCCAGCTGCCGAAGCACTTTGTTGGGATAACTCTAAGAAATGCCTGCACTGACACCTAGCATTCTCCAGCTGGATTAATCTTCAGTTGCCTATTCTTGTAACTTGATTGAGAATGCACCCTTCATTCACTCCTTTCCCTTCCTTCTCTCACTTCCCTACTTCCCCAATTTCCTGGTTCAGCTTCTAAAGAAACTATTTACATATGGTTTTAGGATCCACTTCTGGGGTAACTCAGACTAATAAGACCACTCTCTTCCTAATAGTTATGTCCTTCCTTCCTTATTAACACAACTTCAATTTTCTTGAAGTTCCTATCCTTCTTCCCAGTTTCATGGGCTTCCAGGGAGTCTAGCCTACTCCTGACAAGGAAAGGGACCATGATTTGTCTAGAGTGATTGTGGTGTGCCCATTCAAGCAGTTGATTTGGTTATGATCAATTAGATGTGAAGGAAAGTCAGATGGGCGACTTGTGAGGTTGGAAGAGCCAGTTTATTTTCAGCCCCTGCATTTTGCCACATATAGATGAGATGCAGGAACTGGTGCAGCCACCTTATGATCATGAGGGGAGATACTGGGAGAACAGAGTCAACACAGAGGATGGCAGACCACAAGAACCCCTAAGTGACAGAGTCAGAGCTCTAATTATACTATGTCTGGAGCTTCCCTGACTTTGGAATTCTTGTTAAGTGAAATAATTCTTATTGTTTAAAGCAGTTGAGTCAGTGATTTTTACTATCCCATGCAAAAAGCATCTAATTAATAAACATTTATGACTAGAGATAAAAAAAAAAAAAACCCTTAGAAAATCTCTTAGTTTCTTACAACATCAAGAGATTGGATATGGCCACTAAAGCAGAACTAAGAGACAAAAGGGGTCAAACAGACAGCAGGACAAACAATTCAGGAGTGGAGGAAGGGGATAATGGAATCACGTTCACCAAGTAATAATGGTAAACAGTGCTAGAATGTACAAACCAGAAAAGTAGGGCACCAAGAGTGGATCATCTGCCAGCTTGTCTTTCTTTTTTTTCCTTCCTTAAACTGTCATTTGTTGAGGACATACTTTATTCTAGACTCTTCTAGGAATGGAGCATTCAAAGGTATATAAGACTGACATGCCATAGCCCTTGGGAAGTTTACATGCAAGAGAATCAGACAAATTAGAGTCTACATGGCACTTTTGAGCAAGAAAAGATGAAACGGTCAAGGCAGCCAATGCTATTTTTGCTTCTCCCTCCTACAACATATAGAAATGTCCTTTTTAGGCCTCAAAGAAACCAAGAATGACTTCTGATCTCAGACAGCACTGTCAATGACTAAGCTACTCCCAAAAAAGGAAACTCAGGTAAGCAATTACCTACGTTGGGGATGTCAGGTAAAATAAACTGAAAAACTATCTGGAAATCTATGTTGATAAGTCCATGCTCAGTAAAAAAAAAAAAAAAAAAAAAAAAAAAAAAAAAAAAAAAAGAATATACTATGATACCTGCCATGGGCACAGAAAGGATGGTAGCTACTCAGATACTCATTTGCTGTAGCCTAATTGCAGAAAAACTTGGAAGAAGGGCAGTCTTGACTCCTCTCTATCCCCTTGGGGAAATTATTTCTTAACCAAAAGTAGAACAGAGCCAAAATGTGAAACTATACTTGCTTCTCTTTTGGGGATCAAATTTTTGCTATATAAACTGTGAATCTTGAATATCATGTTGAGCTATAAATAAACCCAAATGTTTCTTAAGTGTAAAGTGTAATATTATCTATACAATTTAAATATAGATTATGCTTTATTATTTAGGAACCTCTGAGGTTTACTCAAAACATTTTACCCATTGTTTATCATTTGTAGATTAAATCTTGTAACATCTTTTTTTTTGCACTGACTTGCAAATGGCTGTGTTACCTATTGATGTTCTGCTTTGTATATGCTCTGCTTTATTTTAAAACATATCAAAAAAATCCACATGTACTCACATATGCTCTATTTCAAGGTAATATGTCTGATAATTATAATAAAATCAATAATTATTATTAAAATATTGTGTATTTGTACATGTTATAGAAGCAAAAAGATGCTTTTTGATTTATTTATCTGTTCATTTGTATGACAAATATATGTGGAATGCCTTTTAGATGCTAGAACACTGGGTTGAAACCTAAATTTATCACTGTAAGTCTGTTAGTAGAACCTACTTTTCAAACATTCCTTATCATAGAGCCAGTTAACCAGGAGTTATTAGCACCAAGGTATAAATAATCAATACCAGATAGCAAAAAAAAAAAAAAAAGGAACAAAGAAGAGTCAAAAAAACAAGAGCTTTGGTTAGACATGGGTTTGGGCAAAAGCAGAGTTGCAGCAAGGCTAGATTCAGATATGTCAAATTCATAGAATGGAAGATACAAAATAAAAGTGATTAAGAGAGCATATGAAAACCTTTGGAAATTCTGAGAGGCCAATAACCAAAGAAGCTTACAAATAGCAAGAAAGGCATTCTTTAGTGAGTGCCTGCTTGGTATAAGCAAATTCTTACTGGCAAGAAAGTGGGTTGAAAACCAAAGCGCCATATTTTTATTCCAATTGGTGTCTGAGAAGTGCATCTAGTAGCACCTACAAAGCACCACTTTCCACTATCTTAGGCTTTATCACTTTAGGACAGAAAACCAATTCCTCTACAATATCTGCTTTATGTTTATTCCTATCAAGGTGTAGTTACTTTCCAATTCTGAATGCAGAATTCCAACTCTGTGTTATGACAGGTGTGATTTGATTTCTTCTGCCACATCAACTTGAAGTACATCTTTCGTTCATGACATAACAGTCATTTATACTACCTGAACACCCCTATCTTCTATGATGCAAAGAACAGAATATCACATCATCAAAGTCAACAAGTTAGAAAAAGGGAGGACTTGATGACAGCAAGTTACAAACTAAGATAAGCCCTTGTGAACGTGCAAATGTGCAAAGATTAATGAAAGTTATAGGTAAGTTGGCAAACTAATACTCAGAAAGCACTGGAATCTAAGAGGCAAACTCTGATCAGCAGTTTAGATTCTGAAATTCTGCTTGAACATTTTTCTTAGACCTAATTAGGCCCTGGAAACTGACTTAATTAACTACCTCAAAAGAAACAGAAATATATACTAGTAGGTCAATTAGTTATTTATAGCCAAAATCCTTATGTCACCATTCCCATCTCAAGAGACTTATAAAGCCCAGCAGCAGTTTTCTTGGGAATCATGGACTAAGAATGACAAAAGTCAAAGAGTCTTGAAGGGCCATTTTACCCAGGGAGTTCTAAATCAGGTGATCTGATTCTATTCCACATCATCTAAGTATTTATGACAGCCACATGGAGCTTCATTTTCAAGAATTAGAGTTCAGAAACTCAGGAATGAGCTCCGGAATGGAGCAGAGTTGACTCAGAGTCTAGTTGTATGAATAAAGTAAAGAGATAAGAATGGAGGTTATTCAAGATCCAAAGAGTCAAGAGGGAAGTCATGACTGAGACAAAGAGACAGTTAAGGTTCTAGCATTTAAGAGGCAGAGTCCAGAGAGAGTATCAGGATGCTGAATTAAAATCAGAGACCTTTTCCTGGGGGCACTTATGACCTCACCAATAAATGGAGTGAGATCTGTCAAAGGTGCCAAGTGGTTCAGATTCATGATAGAATTCATGGCAATTTCATTGACTGGAAGCTTGTATGCTCCTAGAATCTACTGGCTTAAAACTGACAATTTACCTCTTGTTTTTCAGAACTCTTATAAATTACCACATTTCTCTATGCAACCTATGAATTTTATTAAACATTAATGGCAAGATTGAACTACCAAAAATGAGCCCTGACATGTAATTTGATCACATTTATACAATGCCACAGATAGGTGAAAATAGATGGTGAAATTATTTAGTAGTTTATAAATTATATTAATTATAAAAAATGAAATAAGCTATATTTTCATTGTTCATTAATTTATCTATTCAACAAATATTTGTTGAAAGATTACTTCATATCAGACACTGTTCTGGGCACTGGTGATAGAGCAGTAAACAAAACAAAACTCTTGACCTCATGGAACTTACATTCTATAAGAAGGAGCCAGATTAAATGGGAAAAATAGGCAAAATATAAAACATGTTGGAAACTGATCAATACAGTGAAGAAAAAAATTACACAAGAAGGATGGGATATGCTGTGAGAAAAGGGATGCATTTTAAGTTGTTTGGCCAGGGAAGGCCTCCCTGAGAAGAGGACATTTGAGTAGAAACCTGCAAGGAGGTAAAGAAGGGGCCATGAGAAACCTATGAGAAGAACATTTCAGGCAACCCAAAGATGTGCAGCAACCCAGAAATGGGGGCACTTCTGTTATGTTCAAAGAATGAAGAGGTGAGGCAAAGGGCTGAATGAGGACAAAAGTAATTGGGTTAAGATCAGTAAAAGGGAGATGCAGATCAAGTAGGGCATTTAGGTCATTGAAAAAACATTGACTTTCACTCTCAGTGACAGGAAGTCAGTGTAAGGTGTTGAGCAAAAGTGTGAAATGACTTGATATCTGTTTTAAGTAGATCACTGACAGCTGAGTTGTGGACAAACTATAGAAGACCTGCCTGCGGAGAACATCTGTAGCAACTGTAAGACTAAAGTTGCCTTGAACTGAACTGGAAAAGAATGAAAAAGGGCAGATTTGAAAGAAGGTTGGTCAGAGTTGAGTTTGGGGGATATTAAGTTTGCAATGTCCATTAGACATCCACATGGACATGAATGTGCAGTTTTATATATAAGAATGGAGTAGGGTTTCAACTTCAGCACTATTGACATTATATGGTGTATATTCTTTGTTGTGTGTAGCTGTCTTGTGCATTGTTAGGTGTTTAGTAGCATCCTTGGCTTCTACCACTAGATGCAGTTAACACTCATCCCCCTGGGAGTGATGACAAAAAATGTCTCCATAGTAGGGGTGGGGAGCATAGTTGTCCTGACATAACAACCACTGGAATAAAATGGAGTTATAAAAAGAAGTCTGGGCTGAAGATGTAAATTTGGAGTCATCAGCATAAAGATGATATTTGAAGTCATTCGACCAATAGATACCACTGAAAAATAGAAAAGAGAAAATGTTCAAAGACTGAGATTGGAGGGTAGAAGGAGGGGTCAAACATTTGAAAGTCAGAGAAATAAGGAGGAACCAGCAACGTTTCAACAAAAGAAACATACAAGGAACAGTCAAGTAGGAGGAAAACCAAGAGAATATGATGTCCAAGTGGGGGGAAAAAAGTTTGTCATAAAAAGAAAAAGTATACAACTGTGTCAAACACTGTCATTGGGTTTATTATCATGGAAGTTACTGATGACCTTGCCATTATCTATTTGTAGAATGACTGGGGCAAAAATAGGGTTCTAATAGATTCCAGAAATAAAGGAAGAAAATAATTGTAAATAAAGAGAAAAATCAGGCATCAAAGAAGGAGAAGTGAAATCACAATGGAAAAAATTGCAGAACATGTTTTTATAATGATGAAAAACAAATTCAGGTCAGGAGGAAATTCTGATGGTACAGAACAGAGAGGAGAAATTTGTTAAAGTGAAATCCTTGCTTGGGTGGGCAAGAAAGAATTCATCATTACATTTGAATCATGATGTGTACATCTCAGCATATTTCATAGATGCCAAGAGTGTTAAGTTGAAGATGGAAACAGCAGATGCCCATATACTATTAACACTTTCTGTCTTGTAAATGCTTGCAGCTTCTACTTCAAGCATAACCTAAGGGTTTCCCATGACCGAAAGAGCAGTTTTGGTCCAAAAATGTTGGCCTCTCCTCTCCCAAACATCTTCAGTCAGTGCCAGGTGGGAGTTAGAGTATAAGTATTCCAGCTTCTTCACCCTTGGTGAGAGGGCTTCTCTAAGGAGTTTTCTAAGCCATGTTCTAAAGTCTCCTGTGGAACTGGGCCCCAGTTGCCCATAGCAGTAATCTGCTCGTTAGTTCACCCTGTACTGGCTGATTTCTTTTCCCTGTTTCACTTTTCTCTCCCCCTGTAGGGTTAAGTCTTCCTGGGATCACCACCCAAATAAGCTACTTATAATGAAATTCCAATCCTAATGTCTGTTCTGGGGAAAACAAACCAAAGCAGCACAAATTCAAGTAATTTTGACTAAACTGTACCTACTAGTTAGTAATACAGTACTTCTTACAAATTGCATTGAAAAGTCGACATTCCAGTCTAACTTTAATGTCTGCATATACCTTAGCAGATTTTAACCCAGAATATAACACAGTGGAGTATTTATCTTGACTAACATGGTCACATATCTATACTTGAGTGTCATTCCCTGTCACATCAGTGTGACAGCACTAAGTGTTTAGCTTGAATAAGTGGTTTCCTGTCCTTTGATAATACACCATAGATCCAGCTTCAGCTCGCTACAATTTTCAGCTCCATCAAGGGAAGCCAAAGACATCTCAGAATTCCCAGAGATTTTCAAACTGTGCTTCATTTGTTCTATTATGCACTCAATCTGTCTTGCCCATTTGAACTGAATTCACCAGGGAATACAATTAGATAGCCACTTTATTTTTTTTCCATTTTTACACTCTCTAGCTTGACATTTTTTTTAGTCTGAATTATTGTGTTGCTTTTTCACCCTCCACCCACCTCACCTCTCTCATCTTTCATGTAAAATCTCACAGAGATGAGTAACTATAATATAGATCCTTCTCCTTTCTTAACACCATAAGTTTTTCTTTTGTATAGTTAGAGAATACTAGCTAATACTTACCTAGTGCTTCATATGTGCCAGATCCTGTTATAAGTGCTTTACATGAGTTACTTATTCTTCACATCAACTCTTATTAGCTTCATTTTACAAGATTAAATTATTATAAATTTTAATTGGTATATTTTGAATTTCATAGTACCTCAGGGCTAAAAACAACCTTGAAAGTTTATGAGGTGATCTTTTCTTGATAAAGAGAGATGTTTTCAAATGCTTAGGATAATTATAGAAACTTGGAAATAGTTTACGGATTCTATGGATATACTCGTATCCCATACCACCCCAAATTTATATGTTGAAGCTCTAAATGCTAATGCAATAGTATTTGGAGGTAAGGCTTTAGGGAGGTAATTTGGTTTAAGTGAGATCATGAGGATGGGGCTCTCATGATGAAATTAGTGCCCCTATAATAAGAAGAGACCACAGAACTTGCTCTTGCTCTCTTTCACTATATGAAGTCATAGCAATAAGATGGTCATCTGAAAGTCAGGAAGATAGATCTCACCAGAAACCAAATTGACTGGAACTTTGATCTTAGACTCCCCAACCTGAAGGAGTATAAGGAATAAATGTCTGTTGTTTAAGCTACCAGTTGATGGTATTTTTGTTGACAATTTGTGATGACTAAAGACAAAAGTTTTCTGCAGGATGTGTCCCCGGTCTCTCTCTCCAGCCAAACTCACATCATTGTCCCCTCCTTGTTCTGACACTCCAATCACAGTAGCTTCATTCTGTTTGTCCAATGAGAGAAGCTCCCTCTATTTTGGGGCTTGTACTCTGTGGTAGACAAAATAATGATCCCTAAAGGTGTTCGTGTCCTAACACCCCAAACCTGTAAATATGTTACTTTACATGACAAAGAGATTTTGTAAATGTGATTAATTTAAGAATCCTGAGATGGGAAGATTATCTTGAATTATTCAGGTGGGCCCAATGTAATCCTGTGGGTGCTTATAAGAGGGAGGCAGGAAGTTCAGAGCCAGAGGGAGGGAGATATGATTACAGAAGCAGAGCTCGGAGTGAGGCCATTGTTGGAAGAGGGATATAAGCCAAGCCTTGTGGCAGTCTCTAGAATCTGGAAAAGACAATCTTTTTCTTAAACAGATTCTGCTCCAGAGCCTCCAGAAGTAATGAAGTCCTGCCAATGCATTTTAAAATTCTAAACTCTGAGATGATAAGATAATAAATTGTGTTCATTTATGCCACTTTTTTTGTGGTAATTTGTTACAGCAGCAATAAGAAACCCACCTACTTCCCTCTTCACTTTAATTCTCGTTGCTCCTTTAGATTTTTATTTAAATCTCACTTCCTCAGGGAAGGAAATATTATTTCTCTTACCACTTTGACCACAAATTCATCAGAGAAATGCCACATTATCACAGCTTCCACATTTTTCCTGTGTGGCACTTAATACTGTTAGATTATTTGATTATTATCTGTGCAACTCTCTAACCCCCAGATTACAACTTCCATGAGAACAGAGTCTATGCTAATTTTTTATCATTATATTCCCAGTATTTCACACCATAATATCACAAGAACTCAATAAAGAGTTGTTTGATGAATAAATAAATGAAGTAATTAATTAAATAGTATATGAAAATGATTTGACAGTTCTATAGGAGACATATAAATATTATTGTAATAATTTTAACCTGTTAGGCCTCCAAATGAGAATCAATGTTTTATATAAAAGATAATATGTAATGGTCTATGAAGCTTTATTCCTATATTAAAAAGGTATCGGAAGTTTATAGTCAGAAACAGTTGCTGGTTAGTAAAAAATTAGAAGCTCCCTCCTCATTTTTTCCTATCTTATTTTAATTCTTCTGTTTCTAAGTTATGTCTTTTTTTGTTTCCATCAGTTCAAATACATAAAAACTACCTCGAAAAGGAAATTAGCTTTGAAGTTTCTTTTATAACTCTATTAGTCATTCCTTTTGTAACTCTATTACTATATCTGCTGTGGTATAGTAACAAACCCCCAAATCTCAGTGGTTTCAAACAAAGATAAAATGCTTTCTTGTTCTTGAAAAGTTTCAAGAAGATCAGCAGAGTTTTCTTCCATCTAACGGTTCAAGAATTCAGGCTCCCTTCATCGTCCAATGCCACCACTTTAACCTGTGGCTTGCAATGCTATTGTGTCAGGACTAAGCATGACAAACTCACATTCTTTATTATTAACCTTGATTCATAAGTGACACATATCATTTTCATTCACAAATCATTGGTCTCAACTTGTCATCTGGGCCCAACCCATCTGCAAAGGAGCCTAGTAAATGTAAGGGGCATGGAAAATATTTAATGAGTACTACTGTATTGTCTAAAATGACTATAAAAGTTATTTTTGGCAATGGTTTACTACTTAAAAGCTATAAGTAAATTGAAATGTTGTTTTCCAAATATTTTAATGCACTTAAAGTTTCCAGGTTTTCAAAGACACAAGTACCGTGGATCATTTCGTAAAGAACCTTTTGTGAATAGTCACTTCAAATACGGCTTTTTAAAATAAAGACAGATATGTTTATGTTGGCTTTTCTTAAACTGGTATAATCATTGGTGTGCTAGAGTCAGCTCACGCCAGCTCAGGAAACTGATTTTGCATATTTCTTCCTAATTCCCAAATTTATGTTAGGTGACATTGTAGCGGTAGCTTGAATTTGGCCACAGTAGGGTTCTCTACACCATAGAAATTGGTAAATGCTACAAATCAGTACTTTTTTTTTATTTTCCAGAGAGTCAGTTGTTAAACATTTACTAGGACAGCACTGTATATACTGGCAGTTAAAATGACTAGTCCTAGAAATCAGATTGTAACATAGTATTAAAATGATTGAGTTATAAAGTTTAAAAACCAAATTTGTTTTGTACCCAATGTGTCTGTGCACACCCCCATGTGTGTATACTCATGGCTGGCAATGCCATACAGTAAAAGGCTCCAGAAAGAAGGGTCAGGATACCAAAAATCTAGTCTAGATCCTGCCACTAATCAGACATGTCATTAGCCAAATTGCTCGATGTCTCTCAGACACAGTTTTTCAAATGTAAAATAGAAAAATTGTACCAGCTGATCTCCCAGTTCTAATATTTAGAATGCAAATCCCAAACTGAGTAAAGTCATGACCCTTATTAGATTGAAGTCCCTAAGAATGCCTAATTGTTTCAAGAACAGAATATTATAATTTATTTCTAGGTGATTTTGTTAGAATTTATGTTTGTTCTGTAAGAAGTATTTGGTTGTAGCATATGAATGAAATATATATAAAAGAAAGATGCTCTGCTATTGTAAAATATGTGCAAGATTCACATTGTAAGAAATTCACATTGTAAGCTTTGTAGTCTTGAGAGTTAATCTACTATAACTGCAGTATTTTCTTTCCTTTTAGATCATGTTTTTATATTAACTTTTATTCCAATTATCTATTGCTACATAACTAATCACCTCCAAACTTTGTGACTTAAAACGTGAACTATAGTAGTTTACAACATTTTCTAATTTGGGGTGGAGGGAGTCAAGAATTCAGGCAGATGGAATCAAATAAGGTTGCTGAGTAGCATCAACATGCTTAGCTCATCTGGAGGATCTAAAATGGCTTTATTTACATCTTAGTACTTTGGAAGGGAATGCTAGAGAGCTAGGCTCACCTTGACCCCTCTCATACTCTTCAGCAAGGTATTCTGTTACATGGCACCTTACATTTCATAGAAACCAAAGCTAAAGCTGTCAGTCTTCTAAAAAGGTAGGCCCAAATTTTAAATGCCAGCAGAGCTCCTGAAGGACCTTCTGTAATTCTGCTCCTCCCCAAATACAGCACTGCCACCACAAACAGCAAGATCAAATCTTTCTACACTACTCTACTACACTACACTACTCTTGCTCCTCTATGTAAACCTTGCAAAATTTAGCTCAGTCTTGGTGTATAACAGTTGTACAAAAATATGTTAATTATATCAATACACCAAAAATATCATCTGTCTATAAAATTGTCTAGAAATACATAATTTATATGTATAAATCTCTTTGTTTTATTTTCAAAGAACGAATTTCTTTCCTTATAAATCTTCAAAGATATTGATATAAAAATTATATATATTTATATATAATATATGAAGAGATTTATTATAAGATATTGGCTCATGTGGTTATGGAGGTTGAGAAGCCTCAGTATCTGTCATCTGCAAGCTGGAGACCTAGAAAAACTGATGGACTTTGAAAGCTTGAGAGTCAGATAGTTGATAGTATAGACTCTAGTCCAGGTCTGAAGGCCTGAGAACCAGAAGCACCAAGGGCAAGAGAAGATCAATGTCCCAGCTCAAGCAGTTAAGCCTAGTTAACTCAAGCTCCCTACACCTTTTTGTTCTGTTTAGGCTCTCAAATGAATTGGATAATACCCACCCACATTGGGGAGGGTTATTTGTTTTACTTAGTTCACTAATTTAACTGCTAATCTCTTCCAGAAACACTTTCACAAATTTACCCAGAAATAATGTTTACCCAACTGTCTGGGCATCTTGTGGTCCAGTCAAGTTGATACATAAAATTAACCATCACAGCTACTAATTCTGGTGCTTTACTTAACTATTGGTACAGAAAATTTAGCAGAATTTGCCCATGACCTTGTTAACAAATATAGATAGAACATGGATTGGTATGCAAATTATATGAAAAATTCATACAAATCAATAGAAAAAGATAAACAATATGAGAGAAAAATGGACAAGGATATGAACATGTCTTTCACAGAAATAAATACAAATAACTAAGAAAAGATGTTAAAACTTACTAGTAATCAGGGAGTTGCAAATTACAATCAATTAAATAGCATTCTTCACCAATCAGATTGATAACATTTAAAACTTGACTATATCAAGAGTTAGCTATAATGTGTAGAAATGAGAACTGCTGGTGGAACAGTTTGGAGGCTATTTCCTTGGTAGTTATTGAAACAGAAAATATGTACCTAGTGTAACTCGCTATTTCCACTCTCACTAACTTCCCTTGTTCTTGTGCTAAATGAAGCATTTTGATATTGTCAAAATCATTGATACAGTCATTTATTTTACTATATTTTTTAAATTATCAGTTAAATAAAATGCCTAGGTTACTTGCTATAACCTACAAATTTTAGGTAGACAGGTATCATTTTTAATGTATTTACATGATGTGTGCAATTATTATATAAGAAACTACATTTAAAGTTACAAAAGTTTATAGCATTATTTGTAAGCATGAAAAACAAACAAACAACTAATCATCAATAATGGAGATGCTAAACAAAATGTACTATAGTCACAGTTAAAAGAATGGGTAGATTTATGTGTATTAACATGGACTGGTCTACAGAATAATTTATTAAGTGAAAAAGAAACATGGCAAAACATTATATAAAAAATTATTTAAGTTAAACAAATACACACAAACAGTACTATAAATTATTATGATTTTATAAATAATAACATAAAAATGCAAAGCATAAGGTCTGAAAGGACATTTACAAAGCTGCTAATAGTGGAATTAAGAATTAAGTGGAATTAGAATTAAGATGAAATATTCACATTATATTTTTAAGTAAACAAAACAAGTTTTAGGTCATTATGTATAGTACATCTTTATTTCAGTAAAGAGAGAGAGAGAGTATTATATAGACACAGGTTGTATTTTACTGAGAAATACATAGAAATGGAAAGATCCCTATATTGTTAGTGATGGTTAGTTTGTGAAAGAAGGGAGTTAAGAGTAGAGAAAGAGAGGGTGGGGGAGACTCATTTTTTAAAAAAATATACTTCTGTAGTGTTTATAATGAGCATGTGCTACTCTTATCATTAAAAATATAATTATAAAAAATTAATTCCAGGGGTAGCCTACATGGCTAGTTATGAATCATTCTAAATTTTACACCTAAACCATGGACTATTTCTGGGTCTCATTTTTTTAAAAAAAAGATGGAAGCATTTGTATATCAAGGATTGACTTGAAGTTCCTATGTTCAATCTGTAGACAACAGCCTTTTTGGTGCACATGTGCACTGACTAGCCTGCTTCATTAGGATTGAAGGAAATAAGAATATGCAATTCTTCTTCTCTAAGGGTTAGGGGAAAGTGCCCTAAAAGAAACACATTACATTTCATTATCATTATTGGTTTGTAGCTCTTCAGGCAAAGAGTATAAGAACTAAATAATCTGAACCAAACTTTAGACAAGAATTTGATCCAGACCAAATTATAAAGTAAGTATTAGAAGAAACTGTACTAATTATAAATCACTTTTTAAAAATTAACATAGGCACAAAGGGATAAGTGTATAGACTGACACTATTACCGTCCCACCCCTTTGGGCCCCCAAAAAAGAAAAGAAGGTTTTACACAAAGCATCTGTTTTGATGGTATCAAACATGGTAGGAAGAGCCTCTTCCTTTAGTAGTTTCCTGTTTGTCAGTTTTCTTTCTAAGTGTCAGGTTTAAATTTGGAACATGCAATATGCAGTGAATTTATCTCAGGCAAATGAAGTAAAAAAAAAAAGGGAAGAAACAAAACTTGAAATGACCCATTGAAAACAAAATATAATTTTAATATATAAAGTAATGTTATTTTTTCTACTTATAAAAGTTATTTTCTATAAATAAAGTTAATTTGCATTATGACAATGAGTGTAATAAATAAACATAGCCTAATTGTTTATGAATTGTTAGACTGTGATTTGAAGCTTGATTTGGGAAATGCTGACCTTGAGAGAGTATAAAATAAATGTGATGATGAAAAGTGATAAATTCCAAAATAGAGATAAGTCAAAAGTGAAATATCAGGAGAAAAATTAATGTAAAACCTCCAGAGAATGATGAAAAAAATGAAAGGAAATTCTAACAGAAAACAAGAAATATTGTTTCACTAGTCAGCCATTAGGAGGGTCTAATAGGGCTTCCTTCTCTTCCTTTTCTCTGTATATTAGCTAAGAAATTTGACTGGTATAAGGATTCACTGATGCTAAAATGAAATTTCTTAGCTAATATACAGAGAAAAGGAAGAGAAGGAAGCCCTATTAGACCCTCCTAATGGCTGACTAGTGAAACAGTAAGAGAATTCTCTTGGTGCATGTGTGCACTTACCTAACTAGTAGAAAGTATATCCAAAATTTAAGAAAACTAAATTTTCCAGTACAATGCCTATTTATTTATTTATTTTTAATTGTGATATAATTGAACCAGCAAAAATTCATAAACCTTAATTGTGTAGCACAGTTAATTTTTACATATATATCCATCCATGTTACTATTACCCAAATCAAAGTTTAAAATATTTCGTCACCTTAGCAGATTTTCTTATGATCCTTTTCAATCAATTTCTCTTCCCCTGGAGATAGCCAGCCTCTCCTGCAACCTCTATCATAATAGCTTATTTTATATATTCTTCAGTTTAATATAAATGCAATCATACAGTATATAGCCTTTTGTGTTTGGTTTCTTTCATTGTTGAATGACATTTGCATTGTTTACATCTTGAGATCATAATGAATAAAGCTACAATGGTCGTTCTTTAAAAATCTTTTGATGTGTATGTTTTCATCTGAGTATAGTTCCTGTTTATCATAAGACCTATGAATTAAAGAGAAAATTTCCTCAAACTAAAATGGTGAGACAAAGTTTGGATGATTATAATAGACAGTCCCATCTAAAAAGGGAAGGAACAGAAGATACACAGCAATCATAGATCCATAGAAATTCTGAAATCCATTCAGGCACGTGCTGCCAGTCCCTTCATTAAACCCAATTCTACACCCTGTGAATGACTATTCTTGGCTCTTGGCTTTCACTTATGGACTGTTGGCTCCTCCCTCTGAATCATTAATCATCAAAAATGTCTGTTTGCAGCTAGATAAGTATCAAAGCCTGCTTCCTGCCCATAGAAATCAATTATGTACTATCTCTATCTCTTTCATTCCAAGTTGCTTCATTGTGGTTTTCTTATATCATTTCATAATAAACTCCAATAAATAAAGTCACACTCACATTTCTTTCTGAGACAGGTTCTTCTATATCTAGGCCATGTGTAAGGCTGCTACAACACAATTTTTTTTTAATTCTTAAAAGCCTTATTGTTTAAATAAGAAGGTCTATAAAATTCTCCTTAAATCTTTCTAAGATTCTAATAAAGGGTCTTACAGCTATATACTTGAGATATTTACCCCGAGGTCATGTTCTACTGATGGTTCTGGATTTAATCTTGCCATTTATTACTTTGAAAAGTTTTACTGGGAGACACTAGAGGTTGAAAATAGTTTTGTTTTCATTCCCAACAAGTCCTGAACACCATAATTCCTAAAGATGTGACTCAAAAATATAAGTTTCTTCTTTATTTCATCACCCTTCTTATAAGTCACAAAGCACATCAGCACTTATAATCAGTAGAAGAAGCCAGTTGGCACTTGCTGCATTTTCTGTCTGGGAAACTCCATAGCCAAGCCCTTTTTATTTTCCAAGTCACAATGGACAACCGTTTTGCCAAACTCTCTGCCACTACATAACAAGGATTTCTTTTCCCTCATTTTTCCTAATTGTCATCAGAGCTGTAAGTTGTGGCCTCTAAAGAAAGTCCTTTGTGTTTACATTGACAATATTTTTCAAGCATTACTAGCATCTACCCACTGCCCAGTCCCAAAGCCAATATCACATATTTAAAATTTTTGTCGTGAAGCATCTCCTTTCCAGGTACTATTTTCTGGACAAGAAATCATACCAAAATGTAATGGCTTTGAACAATAGCTATTTAATTATACCTCATTATTTGTGGATCAGGAAATTGAGCAGGGCTTAGCAGAGTGAGTTTTCTGTTCTGTGTGACATTGATGAGATCATTCAGTGGTTATCAGCTATGGCAAATGGATTGGTTTGGAGAGTCCAAGACAGCCTTCACACATGTCTAAAGCACTTTGGTGGGGATGGCTGAAAGTCTGGGCTTAATTGGAGTGCCTACCCATGGCCTCTCCAGCATGATGGTCTCAGGGTATATGGTGCCTTACAAAGCACATCAGCACTCTCAGAGAGTATGTTCCAAAGGACCAAAGCAGAAGCTACTATGCTTCTTCTGACTTAGTCTTAAAAGACACACACTTATGTCACAGTCTAATAGCTATGAGTAAGTCACAGGACCTGGAAAAGAACCAAGAAATGTGGTTCATTGGGGGATCATCTTGGGACACTTTATAGTATTTATGGTACGAAAGTAGTAAGTCACTTGAAGACTAATGAGAAGCATTGCAACGCCATGGTGACTTATCCAAACACTAAACAAGCCTGTTCTACCTTTTAGTTATCTTCTCTGTGTTATTTAATCTTGGGTAAGCTTTTAACATTTCTGTACTTTATTTTTCTTATTCGTTATACTTCATACATTTGTTGTGATGATTTAATTGAGGTTATAAACTGCTTAGTTGAGCATCTAGCACATAGTGAATATTAGGCATAACAATATAACTATTTAATATTATTCATGTTCTGATAAAAATCCTAATGCAAAGGCATTATTTGTAACATATAGTAAACAAAAATAAACATATACACACAGAGAAAGCATTATGATCTATTAACTGGAATCATTTTATTTTTGAACTTTAGATAATTATAAGTGATATTTTGTAATTATAAATATTAAGTCAGTAAGCCAGATTCTAATGATATTTATAAATGGTGAGCAGAAAACTAGCAGGGCATTGACACATGTCAAAGCTGACTTATACTCCTAAGTATCAGGATGTGTCCAATACATCTTAAGATTATTCTGGTGAATGTCCCCAAGCATAAGGATGAAGAAATTAATGCCATCCACAGGATCTTCTCTGGCTTAGACTACTCCAAAGAATGGGAAAGGTAATCTGCTTCATACCCTATTTCAGAACCAATTCTGAATTTAAGAGAAACTTCAACATTATTTTCTTTTTTTGCCCCAAATTATAGCGCCTATAAAAGGCCAACCAATGAATGGTTCTAATGAGCACATTTTAAAATGTGTGTGGTGCTCTTAGGAAAACATGTTCTACTTTTGAAGCTGATCAAAACATTCAAAATTTTAAACCTCAAGATCTAAAGTTTCCAGGCCCCAAATAGTCCCTCCTTTTCAAACAATTTGTTTTCTTTCTCAAGGTCTGCAGATAGCCAAGCATTAGGGTTGAAATAAGCCTAGGAAAGCATAGCACACATCGTCCACAGGCATGCCCAAAGAAGATGAAAGTTACTTTTCTGAACTCTCTTTTATAAGAACAAATCTCTGGCCTTGGTCACATTTCACTCTCTCTCTCTCTTTTTTTTTTTCCAACCAATTTTCTCTCAAGTATTGCTGTTGTAGGTTTGCAAACTAATCAGTGATGCTGTTAGGTCTAAACTCTCTTAGGATGTATCTGGTTAACCCAAGAAGGTCAAAATAAGCCTGAGAACAAAAGTGTCCTAAATCTAAGTGGGGCCATGGTGACAAAAGATAGCCATTCTTATTCATTAAATGAAGAGTGCAGTAGTGTGGAGTTGGGAATTTAGATTAAAAAGGAGAAACTAAATATAAATTGGCCAGTCCATTTGCAATGATGCAAAACAGTACATTACTAGTAGACTGGTTAGAAATATTGGAATATAATGCTCCATTGTCCAACAAACCAATGTTATTTATTTTATTTTATTTTTCTGCTACAAAACCCTCTAATGGCTTGGCATTTGCCTGCCTGGTGTCATACCCAAACCAAGAAAGAGAAAGCAAGAGGAGGCTATGTATTTACAATAGGTAGAATTTAAAGAACAAGTTTGTTGCTAAGAGGTCTGTAAGCTTGTCTGAGTGTTCACATAGAACCATGCCTGGGAGTAAGCTTTCAACCACATTTCTAAAGAAAGAAGGCATATAAGATGTAAGAGACATTTCTGAGTGAGAGAAATAAGTTTTTGTTCACTTTCAGTACTTGGTTTACAACCTAAAGAAGACTATTAGGATATTAATGACCGATTGTACAACTTTAGTGTAGGAACAAAGCTAATATTGCTCTATAACTGAAGATTCTTATCTTTCATGATGGTTAAAATGTGAGCATGTCTTTATTTAAAAAAAAGACATGGGGTTACAGACAACTTCTATCCCTTAGTTTCTCTTTTCAGTCATAATTCTCTGCACATCAAAGCTAGCAACTCACTGAAATAGAAAAATCAAGTGCCCAAAGTAGTGGAGAGTCAGATTTTAAATTAACAGATTTAACTGTTAGGATTAGAGAGCAGCAGAAAAATCAAAAGCCAACTGAGAATTTATTGCCATTACAATTATAATAATAGTTATTATTTTGATTTATTAGAGTGTTCAGACAGTTAAATGTATTGAGTTAACCCTTCAGATGACAAGTTTAAAATTTCTGCCTTTCCTACCGAAGTTATAGCTATTGTTAAAAATCTGATAAACATTTTCTGTTCTTTTTTTTCATTCCATGAAAGACTAATTCATTTGTAAAATGCCTCCACCTTATTCACTCACTTATAACTGAAGATATGTATCAATTCGCTCAGGAAATAAATCTTGTTATTCATGGGATATCAACTTTTATGAAATAAAATTAAAAGTGTAAATGTGGTTAACATTTTAAAGATATGTCAATTGAGAGTACTCCTTGAACTCATTTGACCAAGTATTTTTTCCCCATTTTTTGAAATAACACCTGTGTTAAGACATGTACTCTCTTTTCTCTATCTGGTAAGCACAAGGTGTGGAAACTTGTGCAATAGATAATTAATCTCTATTGCTATCTATAGTTTCATAGTTAACACTGTCTTAGCAGAAGTGTGAAAACACATTCACACCTTTGAAAATGGATGATTGACTAATCAAATGACAATATGAATGTTAGACAGAATTACAGAAATGACTGCAAGGCAGAGCTATTTACGAGTATAACATTCTCTTTAATTTTTAAGGGTGGGTTGTTTAGTGTAATCTATGCTTCTCAAACATCTAAGCAGATTCTCAACTTTTTAATTGCATGACTCCTCAAAAAAATGAAGACAATTTCAGATTCTCCCCTAATTAAGAGTCTTTAAATGCAAGAGGTTAAGAAAAAGAGAGCTATAGCTCAAGACCATAGGCTGGGAGGGAGGAGCAAAGAAAGGAGAATCACATTTGAGTGAATAGTCAGTTATTTTTTTTCCTCTGGACTTTGTCATTTCCATTTAAAATGCAGACCAATATGAATAGGTAATCGAATATTCAGTCTATCACAGCAAGTTGTCTTTTGATAGTTTGATATATAAAATTCCAAATTGGGAGATAAGTTTCATCTTCATTATTTTGATAATTTTCTAAGTTTACCTGTATGCTCTCTTAAAATAATAATTGGGGAAAGGCAGCTATAGTGTTGAAGAAATGCCATATTCCATGTACATTGTAATAAAAGCCTTTAGATAAAAATATGTATTTATATTTATATTTGAAAGCCAAAGGTTATATTTGTGGCACATATCTCTTATTGCCTTAAACTGTGATATTTTAAAGACAAAATAATTCCCCTATAATATCTTGAAATATGGCTACATATATCACTCTTTACCCAAATCCAAATTAGCCCAGTGCTTTATACCAAGTATAAATAGACATCCTGGTCTATTGAATCAATGCTCAATAGTAAATGATGAGACAAATTAAAATAAAGTTGCATTTTCATAGAAAAACTTGAGTATTTAAATTATAAAAACATGATTTTTCCATTTATAAATTAGGCATACATTTCTGTTACGTAGAAAATAAAAATTCTATTGATTTACAATAGATATCAGCACCAAGTGAATATGCTGTCAACTATTCCACATTGTAGTTGCTATTGCCCCATCTTGAATGTATGTGTGGGTGCAAGTATGTAAACACCTATTCTCCCCTCTCTGACGTCTGTCTCCATGTCATTACTAAAACCACTCTGGGTAAGGTCTTTCCAATCTTTCTTTACCTTGACTTCTCAGTAACATTTGACACCACTGAATATGCCTTCCTTTTTGAAACACTGCTTTCTTTTGGTTTCCATGCCATCTCATGCTCCTAATTTTCCTCTCACATCTTTTCTTGGGAAGATTTCATTTACTCCTTGGATTCAATCACTTATTTATATATTCTTATGCCTGCCATGTTTAAAGCCCTAGCCCAAATCTTGCTTCTTACCGTCAGTCTCATATATGTATATTAATACACACACACAACACACACACACACACACACACACACACACACACACACACACACACACACACACACACACTTGGGGCATCACTCTCTGTCCCCTAAGCCTGCTCCTTCACTATGTTTCATACTTTTAGTGACTAAGGAGCTATTCTTTTAGTTACCCAAGTAGAAACCCAGGTGTCATCCTTTACTCTTCCCTCTTAAATACTCCCCACATCTAATCTCTCACCATATTCTATTAATTCTATCACCCAAATATTTCTCAGATTTATCTATTTCTATCATTACTGCCCACCCCAGGCTAGGAAACCATTGTCTTGCCTCATGTATTGCAACACCCTATTAGTTAGACTTCTTGCTTCCAGCCTTGCTCCTTCCTGTTCATTCTTATACATATTTAAAGAAATTTTTCTAACAGTGGTCATTAATTTTTTTTGTTTACAGCACCCCTATAGAAATTTTAAAAAATATAGTTACCCTCTTATACACTGGTAAGTTGGCATAAAATTATTTTACTATAAGTTTAAAGTATTACAAATGGTGGAATATTTGGTATAATATAACAATGATAAAAAGAGTTACATCCTTTTTTGAACATATATAAATGAATCTGAATAAGATTTGATACTTGTCATCATCCTCTTAAAAAATATACGAACAAGTTCTTTAACAATTGGCAATTTTATTTCTTTTCCTTCAACTTGTATTTCCATTCTACTTTCCCCACAAATTTTATTTTAAAGATTAATTTTTAATCTTTTGTTGATTATCCTATCATGCAGCAGAAAAGTATATGTACATGCTGAAATTTTTGTCTATTTCCTTTGACTAATGCTCTATTAATTTCTTACAAGATTGAGTTACTGTTGTACTTATCTTACAATGTAGTTGATGAAAATATTATAAATATATTAAAGATTTAGAAAAATATTTATTAAACATAAAAAGTAAAATTTTATAAGAAAACCACCTCATAATGTGGTACATGTCTTATTTTCTATGAGTTTATGTGTCCACAGATAAACATTACTTATTTCTAGAATGACACAGTATTTAGGATAAATTCTATGTCCATGTTAGACCTGATAAATATAATGTTTGAGAAGCTTTAATTCCACAAATAACTATGGGGGGCCAAGAAGAAATTTTATTTTAGAAATGACAGTTATTTCTTTAAACTCCTTCTGAGTAATATAACAAAAAATTATGATATATTATTAACAATTATTTTACAATGATGTATCAGCTGACATCTTGATTAGGTCCTCCTTAAATCTTACAAAAAGCAGCTAATACTCTTTATCTTGTGAAAGGATCTTTTACCAGTTATTAGAGTTATTTACTTGCTCCATGTCTTAGTATACAAAAAAAGCTTTATCAAAACTTATCATATAACAATTAATTTTACTCTTTCACTTAGAGGTGCCTTATTTATGGATCCAAAATTAGTAAAAGCCAGGCTTTAAATATATACATGTGTGTATATGTATGTACATATGTATGTATATATGTAAATATACATTTATATATACATATACATTATTATATACATATATTATACATATATATTAATATATAACAATACATAATAATATAACACATTAGGATATTTTCTGTCATCTCTTGAAAAAAAGATCTTTACACTTGAGCCAAAGTTCCATTTTCTAGGCCATTTCATGATGCTTTAAAATCCTGACAGGTAGACATAAAAACTGAGCTCTTGAGATTATAATGTATAGATAGTATAGTAGTATTAATGGTGAAAATAAACACAGAATTAGAGTAGCAAATTCAAATCTGAAGCAGTAGATTTAATCATAAACTGATGCTAAGTTCAGGGCATTAGATTAATATACTTAGCAAAAACTAATAACAGATGAAAGAGAAGATATTGCTATCTATTAATGAATGCTATACATGCACTGTTTAGAATACACAACGTATTTTTTAAAATTATTCTCTTAATAAATACTTGAGAGGAATAAACAGATGACGAGAGATGTTGACAAAAGATAGAGAGCAGAAGACCATATCCAAGAAAAAAAGTTAATATGTGTTTACTGTATTCAATAATCCCTTATAAAAACTAATCAAATTGTTTCTCCACAACCATATTTATAAATATATAAATATGAACTTAATTTTATTATATGTTCCTTTTACTGAAATTGTAAAATCTGTTGTAAATAAAACATCTTCCATTTTTTTCTCCTTAAAGTGACACAAATTATGCAGCTTAAACACAGGTAAATGAGAGTTCTCTCACTGGTCTTGGCAAGCTATTTCTTCTTACTAAGGAGGATGAAAATGTTCAGAAGGCATGCTTTGTTGTAGATTCTTATTTCCTAACATACGTTTTACAATTTGGAACGTTTCAATTCTAAGTAAGATAAGTAGATAAGACAGGGAACTTTGCCTCAAGTTGTTGAGCTGGAATAAAGTGTCCCCCTCATCCACGTTTTTGACCAAAATGCTCTTTATTTGCTCTCGCAGGAGGATTGCATTCTTTCATATCAATTTAGGCATGAAAGGGACAAATTCTTAAGTAAACTTACTAAGAATTAATTATTCCTGTATCAACAATCTGTAATATATCGATATCAAAACATTCCAACACCCCACTTCTGATACCACATTTGCTCTTAATAAAAATGGTTTTGAAACAAGAGAAAATCTCAAATCTACAAATGGGTTTATTAAGTCTTCATGAGAGAAGTCTTCATCAATATTAATATTTTGAATTGTCTGTTTACTTGATGCTCACCAGAGCAAGATCAAGAATGAGTGAGTGATATGTCTCTTTTTTGTAAAGAGGGATAAAAACAATTGTGATAAGGCAAGATGGAAAAGAAAACTGCATGATGTCTTCACCACAAGGGCACGCATTCTCAAGTAGATAGGCTTTAAGAAAGAGTACAAAAGGGAACTGAGGACCTTAAACTTGATTTTTTAAAAAAGTTTGTGTCGGTGACTCTGTGAGCCCCAATGAATAAGCCTACCCTGTTTGAAATCTTATGTTCAAAAACATAATCTCATATCTTTATTTACTGTTTAACTTTTAAGTGGCCTCTCCTTGCTCTCAGGATCAAGGCCAACTCTGTTAATGTTACCTATAAGGTGATAGAACTGTGTCTGCCATGCTTACACTTAAGCATCAACCAGACTGGGCTTCCTTAAGTTTTTCAAACCTACCAGGATTTATTTCCTTCAGAGTTTTTGTACATATTTTCCTCAACCTAACATTTACCTCTCTCCTCTCCTGTATTTTAGCTTGAATTACTTCTATCGGTCTCATATTTTAAACGTCAGCTTCTTTCAAAAGCCTTTCTGGACTGCCCACCTCAATCCTCCTTTACTCAGGGCTGGATTCAGGATTACTCCTTATACACATATGGCCCAGTCCCCATAAGGCCTCACCTGCCTCTCAACTTTATTATCATAATTAAAAGCTTACTTGTAAACATAGCATCTTGAGGACTATCAGCACTGTTTTGTTCACTACTGTATCATCGACACCTATGTTAGTGCCTAGCCTAAGATTCAACTGAAGTCTATGATTCAACAGACATGAGAGAATTTACACATTCAATAAATCCTGACCAAAAAAATGGTAACTTTAGCCAGCCATCGGATTATTCCATTGATCAATACAATTAGGAATTCCTCAACATGAAACATTACACAAAACAGTGATTCAGAAATGCCCATCAGGACCACTGAATTCTAGGTTGGACTTTGCCATGTACTCATTTTCCATTGGGCAAGTCATTTAATATCTACTTACCCCTCTACTTCAAAGCTCTGTGGCTTCTTCCTATGGGTTTTACTTTAATAAATACTGTCACCAAACTCATATATGGGCCATGAACAGAGACTGAGATGCCTCACTGGTACAATGAGATATTTAGTGGGCAACATAGCAAATTTGTAAATTTTTTAGATTAGAAGCTTTTAGATTACTGTGGACTTCATGAAAATTAGGTTTTATTATTTCTGTTTAAGACAAGTAACTATTATTATCATATTTATAATAAACATGATTAAATTCTTTGGAAAACTCTATCTTGGAATTCTCTGATGATTTCATCGATATATCACAATAGTATGTTTTTTTAAACCCACATGTTCAATAAATGATAAATTAATCTTTTAAAACATGTAAATAAGACAATTAAGAATTGAAAATGCAAAACCCATTAAAAAAGAGAACAACAGATGTATCAGGGACTTGGGATGAGTTAATTTATGAAGCTTAGCAAATAAAGTACTGCAAGTTCCATGGCAGCTAAGATAAAATGGAAAATTCTTTGGGTAACTCAGTTCTGGGTCTAATGAGAGGACATCTGCAGATTTGTTTCTTCCAAGGTAGACCTTTTTCTATTCTCATCAAGTCATAGATAAAATCTAATACAAATTTTAAATTCTCAATATATTTTATATCTTCTGACACTACTAATTTATGAAGCTTTAGGTAAACAGGCAGTTTAGGTTATTTCCTTAGACACTGCCAAAGAAATTAATGCAAGAAGTTTATTTGCTTTTTAATCAACATATTAAAGTCATAATATCCAAACAATTATAGTTATCAGTGAGCAAAACATCATTAATAGAATGAACTAAAGTAAAAAAACATTTTTTTAAAGTGACCTGCAATAAATATGACTTTTTTGACCTTTCTCATTTATTAAATCTGGTAATAGGTACAGGGATACCTGTTATATTTTTTATTTATAATATTTAATAATAACAAATAAATGTAAACACCTGAAGTTATAAAAATTGCATTATGTAAAAAAGGCAGACATTGAAGGGTCTATTTCTTTTTATGATTTTTATATGAACAAAGAAAAAACTTGGGACATTTGCCAGGTGCCAATGTTTAAATTGTGTGGGTAATGACAAAAAAAATGCTTGTTAGGTGTACCTTCTAGAATAATAGTGCCACTTTATATTTGTGGAATCACGTTGAGTCTCTCAAGAAGGGATTTGAAATAATAAAGAAATTATCAGGACAGAAAACAAAGTATCTCAGAAAGGTTTTAGGGCTCTATTTTACCTTACCTGTAAAGAACCACTGCCTTTCTGAAACTCCCTATAAATGGAATAAATTGGGGCTCCAGAAAGATAGTAATAAGTAGGAAGAAATGGGTTTACAATATAAGGTTAGGCCTGGTAAGTCTGGGAGGTTGGAAATTAACCTGTGGAAAATCTGGAGGGCTTTTACGAAGCAACGACATGATGAGTTAGAAAAGGATTTTTAAAGGCACAGTCTTGCTGAGGTGCATAGGATGAATTGGAGAAAAGAAAGACTGGGGTGAAGTCGTTAGGAGGCTATAAACCTATAGTGTAGGTGGGAGAGGATGTATTGACTGTGAAGTAAGAAAAATTTATGTATTCCAGAAATTTATATAACATAATTTAGGTTCAGGGAATGAATGCAGTACTTAGATTCAAAGATAACTGAGTGTTAAGCATGGACTGAGTTCTGAGAATATAGACATAGGATGACAGAAGGTAAGTCTTTTCTCATGTGCTGAGTTTGAGGTATCAACATTACATCACAATTATTCAGAAGAGAGCTAGACATGCAAACCTAAAACCTGACAAATCAGAATTTGAGGAACATTTGGAAACCCTTCACAGAAAATGTAACAGTTGCATCCCCAAGAATGAATCAATTTTTCAAGAAAAAGGCCATAGAAAAGGCCAGAGCTTTCAAGATTGAACATAATGGTAAAGTAAAAGATTTAAAAAATGGAAGAGTGTTAAGCAGAGAGCGAAAAAAACAACAAACAAACAAACAAACAAACACCATAATTCATGGGAGAAGTAGGTGAGTATAATTTCAATCTGGTCCAGAGAAAAAATATCTTTCAAAAAGGATAGAAGGGGGTTAGGGATATGGGCAGCAGTGTTGGTGGATACCACAGAAAGGTTTAAATGAGACCTGAGGAGAGATCTGAATGCATTCAGCTTCAGAATGCATTTATGGAAGCAGCAATTTAAATGATTTCCTACTTGTCTTATCTCTTGACAATAAACCTCCTCTTAGTGAATGCGATTCTGTTTTGCATGGTAGAAGACTACACATCCTCCAAGGTGCAGAACTTCTCCAGCTCCTCCCAATAGCTTTAAAGGACATCAGATGTGTCCAATTAGGCCCTTATGTGCTTCAACAGCCATTTATGAACATTTTATTTCCTAAGAGTAAGTTCATCAAAGCCTTAATGTATTTCTGGAATTCGAATTGCAAAAGTACTATTGTAAGGCATCTAACATTTTTTGACCCTCAATTGTATGCCATGCATTGGCTAATATTTGCATAATTATTTACTTATTTAATATCAACAACAACACTGAAAGCTGATCATTATTGGAATTATTGTTCCCAATTTTTTTTGGAGTAGCATCCCAAAATGGTTTTAGTCCCCTTGTGGTGGAAGGCAATATCTCCATACCTTTGAAAACTGAGAAAATGTCCCACTTTGGACCCAGAGATCAAAGAATCAAAATTAGAAAAGCATTTCAGCACTAGAGAATAATGTTTATAAGGTCATATATGACCTTATATATTATATATATATATATATAATATATAAGGTCATATATCAAGGTCATATTCTGTTACCAACAATTATTTAATATTACAAATTTTAGGGAATTTCATCTAGTAGAGATAAAATCAAGCTCCTTATAGAGAAATACCACACTTTCTGAGAGTAAAGAATTTTTCACTGAGTCAATTTATTTGGGCCAATTAGAGTTAAAACTTTTAAAACTTGACATAGTGGCTTAACTATCATCTCTTGCATCTGGCTTATAGAAATTGACTGTTTCTTCTTTTTTTAAACCTATTTAAGCTTATTTATACTTAAACTCAAACTGCAAAGTAAAACTAATCTACAAATTTGAGGAGGTGTATTTCACCCTGAAAGTAAACAGAGTATATAATTTTTCATGGCTATTAATTTTTATAATTGGGATACTATATACTTCCAGCATAATTAATGAAGAGTTGGGTATTCATATCTTCTCAAAATCCAGCTTATGTTGCCCTCTTAATGGTAAGTTGAAGAAGCTGTCATTAGCAATATTTCACAGGTGGGTTGTGATTAAAAATTTTTATTTTTTTTCTTTTCCAGCCCAGAGTTATTTTCCTCTTTTATCATTTCAGAGTATAATAATACATAGTTTGAAGCAGAAGTATAGTAGATAATGTTAAACCCTTTGTCTTGTGCAAGCCCTAATGCAAAGAATGAATTGAAAAATTGTTAAATAATGAATCAAGGTCAGTGGAAAAGTGTTGATGGGTGGGCACTGGGTAAAAGGGAAAATATGGAAGGAAATTTAATCAGGTGCCTCTCTCCAGATTATAGTAACTGCAGCTGGATGAGTTTCAGTGAGCCAAATCAGATCAAACAGAGCGGCTGTGCTATTCTGGTAGAAAGTGGAGGCTAGGGAGGCCAGTTGGTTGAGAGCTAGATAACCTAGTCTGAACCATAAGAAGCAAATGTGTAAGCCAGAGAGAATGCCAGGGGGTGCCAGACCAGAATGTGGTCAGCAAAGCCTGGAATGAAGGTGAACTACATAGACATGTGAATATAAGAACTAATGAGTGAGCGAAGCTATAAGCAGTAGCTGAAAGGGGTTGGGTATCTGGTATCTCAGATCCTAATGGGATGAAAGAAACCTTATGAAATGCCAGAGTTATCATATCTCACAAATGCTTTAAAACTTTTTGAATAATTAATTGAATTAACTTTAAATTAAACACAAATTCAATATATACCCAGCAGCCATTCTTTTCAGACATTGTGTGAATGACCTTAAATGCAAAAGGAAGTAAGATATGGCCCCTGTAAGGCCAAGCTCCATAGTCAGGTAAAGGAGAAAGGCTTGAAAACAATAAAAAGAAAGCATAAAAAAGGTATGAACAGTGTGTACAATCATCATTACAATACTGGGAGAGTAAGAGAAGGCTGAACAGAGGAACGATATGTGACCTGGGAAGGAAATAGACTTTGCCAGGGTATGAAGAAATGGATTATGACAGTGTCTAAAGTTTTCCAGGTATAGTGAAACTATATGAGTATACTGTAGTATTGGAATTAGGAGGAGCGGGTGCAGAATGATGAGAGGAAGAGTGATAAGCAAATGGAAGCCAGACAGAGGCAAGAGCTGTGGTATGCCTTACCTGTGTATGGCAGTGATTCTCAAGATGGGGTCCCAGGATCAGTTACATTATTGTCTGGGAATGAGTTAGAAATGCAAATTCTCAGGTCTTACCTAGAATGAGAAATTCTGGGAGAGGTGGTGGGGCCCAGTAATCTGTGCTTTAATAAGTCCTGCAGGTGATTCTGATGCCCAGTGACGTTTTAGACTCACTGCTGTAAGGAAAAGTGAGATTGCAGGGAATAGTTTAGCAAGGGCATAACAAGGTCTTATTTTCTTCTTGGGATGAAGCATAGACTAGAGTAATGGCTGAACACCATGGCTATTGCAAAATACAAGAAAAAGAGGCTGAACGTTAAATATCTTTAATGAGAAAATATGAGTCAAAATTTGATGTGGTAATTAAGAAATTGGTAGCAATTTGGAGTCACTAATTAGGAGAGGACTAATAACCCCGGCAATGAAGTATTACTGTCTGTTTTTAAAGTTTCTCATACCTTTCATTTTGACATTTTTCTATTTCTTTCTTATTTCTTACATAATTTGGCATGAATGGCAGCATCACTTTATAACAGGTGTACAGAAGGCTCTAGAGAGACTCACCGTACTCCTCAGGGTAGACTCCCCTAAATCGTTGTGTCTTTATAATAAACCCTAAAATTCTTTCTGTTATGGACGGAATTGTGTCCCTCCTAAATTAATATGTTGAAGCCCTAACCCCTGGTGGGACTGCATTTGGAGGCAGGGCCTTTAAAGAGATAATAAATGTTAAATGAGATCATAGGGTGAGGGCTTAATCTGATAGAAGTGGTGTCCTTATAAGAGGAAGAGACACTAAATAACTCATTCTCTCTCTCTCTCTCTCTCTCTCTCTCTCTCTCTCTCTCTCTCTCTCTCTCTCTCTCTCTTTCTCTCTCGTGTGTGTGCTCTGCAAGCCAGGAAGAGAGGTTTCAGCAGAAACCAACCATGACGGCACTTTGATCTTAGACTTCCACCTTCCTGAACCATGAGAATATAAATTTCTTCTCTCTGAACCCCACAGTCTGTGGCATTTTGCTTTTGCAGCCAGAGCTGACTAAGACACTATCATAGTGTAAAGAGCATGGCCTCTGGAACCAAACAGATGTGGATTTAAATACCAGCTCTGCCATTTATTAGCTGTATCTTTGTGCCTCAGTTCCTTCATTGCAAAATATAGACAATGAGAATTATATTGCCTCTTCTAGTCATTTATGTATTCAGCAATTATTTATTGAGTGCTTTGTATGTGTCAGATACTCAAGAAAAAATTGCTATGCTCCGAGGCTACATTAGTGATTAAAAACAGACATGGTCCTTTACCTCCTGGAGCTTATGGTACAGAGAGGGATAGACAATAATAAATGAATTTCAAAAATTTATGTTAATTTGTAATTAAGATTAGTGCTACAGCTTCTGCTAAAGAGATGTGCCTCACTCAAGGTACATGCCCCTTCCTAGGGTAGCTTTCTCTCAATAAGTGCAGAAGTATAAAGCTTAGCCCCCTTGCTCCAATTCAGGTTAATTCTGAAGGGCTATCCCAGCGTTAGATGCTTTGTGCAGTTGGCTAAGTTGTTGCTATGGCTACACCACAGCTCAGATTCTCCATCTACTTAACCCTGTTTCTTTCCCTTCTTTCCCAAAAGTATTGACCACCAGAGCACTCCTAATAAACTTTCTGTGTGCTAACTCCACCTCAAAGTCTACTTCCCAGGAACCCAAGCTGCAATAGCAGGTTTGTATGAAATAAATGTACATATGCTTTGCAATCAAGAAAATGAAGTAAAGATTCTTTAGCTGAACCTGTGAGTGGGATATGGGCTCCCCAAAGCCCATCCCTTGTCTGTCTGCTCATAAACTAGGAGCCAGCAGTAACAGAATCAGGATGAACAGGGCAGGTGATGTTGCTTAGTGTCTTAACACTGACCTATCATAGATCTTGTCTTGAAACGTAAATAAGTCCAATGGCCAGAAATTTGCAGAGGTGAACACTTTAGCTGTTCAGAGCATAGGAATCAGCTGAAAATTACAAGACTATGACAATGTCACAGCAATGACAAGAGAGATGGACAGGATTAATAGCCTAGGAATAGATCCAAGATAAAAGACTGAAAAGTAAAAGGTGAGTTATTCGTTAAATACTTCTGGGAATATAGTGTTAGAAAAATTAGTTATTTGAAAAAAAAGGGAGATATTCAATTCCCACCAAAATAAAACAAAGAGGAAGAAAAATAGATGTAAAATAGCAATCTATTAAAAAAAAAACAGAAAACAAGAAAGATAGGATAGAATGGGTTATCTCTTACTAAGTATTAAATAATGGAATAAATAACTAAGAAAAATACTCTATTTATGTCAGGTTATTATTAATAAAAGTAAAAGAAAAAAATTACAATAAATGTCATAAACAGGATAGAAGATGGTTTCACAAAGAAAAACAATATATGTCAGTAAGATAATAATCTAATTCAAAATGGCAAAGAATATGGTAGACAATTCATAGCATGATAAAAAGTCTATTAAGCATACAAAATATTTATCATTTCTAATAAAATTAATAAATTGTAATCATATGCCTTTTTGTATCAATTCAGAAAATATATTTAAAATTTCTTTACCTATTGCTGACAATTTACCCACATTAGTTAGCACAATAATTCCACTTCTAGAAATTATCTTTCAGAAATAAACAGAGATAGAGATGAAAGTTTAATTTTTAGGATATTTATCTCAGTGTTAATTTTAAAAGTAAAATTAGGAACAATCTTAAAATTCAACAATAGATAAATAGTGAAATAATTGTGGTATCTGAACACAGCTCACAACAGGACAAGAACAAACAGTGGACTGGCCTGATCCTGGAGACAGTAGGCTTTTTTGGGGGGCTGGGGGTATGTTTTGTTTTGCTTGGATTTTTAATGTATTCCCAATGGCATGCTGCATAGTTAGAGAGAACTTGATAGTTGTGGAAAAGGTGACAGACATTTACACAGCACCAGAGAAGTTAAGATCATAAACTCTGGATCTGATTTCCATGTGCCCCCATTCATTCTGTTGTTTGTATGATCTTATTCTATGGGCAATGAGGGAATCATTGCAGGTCTTTGTATTAATTAGGATAGCATCTTTGAGTAGCGAGGACAGCATCTTTGAGTAGCAAGGAGCAGGAGCCAATTTAAATCAGTTTAAACAAAAAGTAGGTAACAATGAGCAAGTGTGTGCAAGTGGATCGTCTTGGAATATAGTCCCAGGAAGCAGGCGTGAAGGACAAAGAAGAATAAAACAAGGGAGGAAGGAAAGATAATATATGGCTGTTTTTTGAGTTTTCCACTTCTCTGGTGACTCGTGTTGGATATCATGAGACCTTTGGAGATGTCTTACAAAATGTGCTTTAGAACTGTCTTCTCAGGGAATAAAATGCAGGCCACTTTTATCCACTGGATTCCATTCACTATTCATCAAGGTGGCCCCACAGGCATTGTTTGATTTCCCTGCCCATCTGGGTTGTATATATGTGGCAGCTGAGAGTTTCCCTGTGGATATTTCATGCAGTAGTATCAGAGAAGCAGGTGAGAAGTACAAAGTGCTGCCAGTTGCACCCAACGTGATGATGGTTGAAGCCTGCAAAGAACTAGTGATCACATACAGGAAGTGTTGCTGAGAGGATCTGGATTGGTGTACAAGTCTTTGGTAGTCCAAAGAAGAGCAAAGACCCAGAAAGGCAGGAATAGATCTGAGCCTCTGAGCACCTACAACCAAAGTTTCAAAATTCCTCTAAATTTACTTAGTCCTGAATCTCTGTTTCTCTTTGGTTGGGCATCACCATCAGCCTTTTTTTCTCCTTAGAGCTGTTTTGTGTAGTTGGCCGTCTAACTACAATGTCACCGATATTTCAGACTCAGGCACAACAAAAAGCAGTGTTGTTTTTTTGTCAAGTTTTCAACTCTGGGGAGAAATTCTACAAAAGATCACAGCATCTGCACCAAGGTAAGAGAACTCCAATATAAGTCATATCGTTGTATTATCATTATCTTTATTATTATTGCATTTTTTAGGAATAAAAGTCTCTGACCCCTGAGAAAATTGTGGTCTGTCTCAAAGGAGGCCACCCAAAAATGATACACAGTAAAAACAAAACATGAAATATAGAAAGCCTTCTGCAGAGGTGAGAGGTGATTTTTTCACACTTTTTTTTCTCACCTGATAAGTGATAGGTCACACTTAAATCTCCTTTGTTCATTTGAAGGGTGTTTCACATGATCCTGATTTAAACACATTGTTATCTACATTTCAGTCCTGAAGGCGGAGTAGCTCTCAACTATTACATCAAAAAAAAACCCCCAAAAAACCTGAATATAGTGCAACAATAGTTCAAAAAAAGAGTTTTCTAAAAACAAAAGATATTCATCACAGTAACAATAGCTAGAATTTATGAACGGCCTACTATTTGTCAGAAACCATTGTGTTTGTGTATAAGTGTTTTTCAGTCTCAGTCATGCAGGGATGTGTTACTGAGGAAAGCGAGGCTGAGGAGGAGAAATGACTTACCAAATACAAATTAAAGTAGAAAAGGAGATATGAAGATATATACAACAGTGTGAATGAGTTTCATAGCTCTTGAGTTGAGCAAAAGAAGCTAGATATGAAAGACTACACATTATATGATTACATTTATATAAAGTTCAAAGACAAGTAAAACTAATCAATTCTCATAGAAGTTAGGGGAATAGTTACTTTTGTTGGGTGGGGTTTGACCAAGGCGGGGCTATGAAAGAAGATTCTGCATAACTAGAAATGTTCTATATCTTGATATGGGTGGTAGTTAAATAATGTATACATATGTAAAAACTCATTCAGATGCATGAAGATTTGTATTCTTTTCTGAATATAGATCATATCTTAATAAATAAAAGCTAAAAAGTAAAAGAAGGGAAAAGGAATTAGAATTTAGCTCTGTTTAGTTCCAAAGTCCCTCTCATTCCATGACACACTCTTTCTACAATGTCTCAAATGTTTAACCAGAATTTTACCCATTTTTCTGGAATAGTGCAGAGTAAAGTCTCCAGAGATTCTTTAACAAACTATTGCAAGTAGGTTCATGTAGTGGAAATTGCAGAGTACAGGAGGCTGGTTACGAAAGGATGATGTAGTCAATTGGGACTAGTTTATAAAGAATTTTGTGAACCTTTTTTAAAGGGAAAGGTTTGGATTTTATTTATATAGGGAACTACTGAGGAATTTTATGTAAGAAATTTTATTATTATATTTGCTGTTGTGGGTGAAACGGATTTGAAAGAATGATAAGAGGAGAATAATCCTGGGAATAAAGAGCAAGTGTGGAGGCTGTTGTAATCATCTCTGCAAAAGCAGATAGATCTTGGACTAAGAGTTATAACAGTGTGGTTGGTAGATGAAATAAAGATATGTTACAGAAGAATGGAGAATGTGTTGTGATCAATTGGATGTGGACAATGAGGGACAGATAGTTGCTGACTGAAGTGGCCGGGTGGACTGATCCATAGTGAAACAGGCCCTATTTAACCACCAGGAAAACAAGGACAATGTATCTTGTTCTGGGGAGAGCAATAATGTTAGCCAAGCGACTTGGGATTAAAGGAAGGGTTCTAGTCTTTGTAAAGCAAGCAAACAAACAAAAAACTATACTGTGATTATAGGCTGAATCGTGCCTCAGAAAATCCATATGTTGAAATTCTAAGCCCAGTACTTGAGAATGTGACTATTTGGAAATAGGGTCTTGAAAGAGGTAATTAAGTTAAAATAAAGTCATTAGGGTAGGCCCTAACACAATATGACTCGTCTCTTTATAAAAAATGGAAATTGGACACAGACATATACAGAGAGAAGATCATATAAAGAGACAGGGAGAATTTATTTACCTACAAGCCAAGGAGAGAGGGCCTCAGAAGAAACCAAACCTACAGACACTTTGATTTCAGACTCCTAGCCTCCAATTGTGAGAAGATAAATTTCTGTTAAGCCACCCAGTCTGTGGCACTTTGTTATGGCAGCATAATATAGCAAACTAATATAATTGTTCAGCTGTACCTAAGCCCTTTTAAATCAGAGAGGACACAGGCCATGGGGGTCTAGGAGCTAAGGCATGCAGCTCAGAAAGCAGACAGTGCCACCAGGGCCCCCTGGATAGTGATTTCCTATCTAGGAACTAGTTCTGATTCTGTCTATTGGTAGAGATGGGGTTTCCAATATTCTTCCAAATTTAATTCTCATTGGCTCAACGATAGGGCAGGGCAGAACTGCAGGTGGAAAGTCTTTAATTCTGATGCTGGGCAGAGTTGGAAGCAAGTAGGGACTGATTGACTATTTTAATTTTTTTTAAATAATCAACTGGATATGAACAAAGAGCAAAAAGAAATGCTAGGTATAGTCAGAATTGACTTGATAAACAACTAAAATAATTAAGATATTTGTACTTGCACATCCTTTGGGCATTAGACTAAGATATATATGTATATATATATATGTGTGTGTATATACACACAAATGTCTATTCTACATACTAAATACCTCACTTTGTCTTCACTTATATCCTCTACCATGAATCAGCCACTATTCTTGCTCCCTTATGTTACTGCAGCTTCCTCCTTCCTTGTCTCAGTATTGTTCCCTAGTAATGAAGACCAAGGGCAGATCATTTGAAGCATGAATAGATGCATTGCCATGACTTTCTCATTTGCCAAGGAATGGAATTGCCTAGAAATTCTACTGACTCTTTGTTCTAATCTCCAAAATTTAATTAGACAGATTTTTTTCCTTTGTAATTACCCTCACACCCATTCTTCCTACATTTCTGCATATCTTAGTTCAGGCTCTTTTTGAGATCCTGCCTAAACTACTGCAATAGCTTCCTTACCATTCTGCTTACCTTCCAGCTCTCTCCTCACCACCTAAGTCTCTCCTGCAGAAAAATCTTTAGAAAACATCACTTTGACCACAATGCCATTTTTCTACTTGTTAACCTTCAACAGCTCCTGACTGCCTATAGCAGCAAATTTAAACACTTCTCAGCCTCGTGTGTAAGGCTTTGGGAATCTGGCCTCCTCTAAGATATTTCAGTCTCATTTTCATCTATTCTAGCTCCACAAATCCTTGATACACATTTAATTGGTTTAGAGCATTGCCCTCCACATGTCTGCTTTCCACACCCCTGCTCTACTACTCACATGCTTCCATTCTTTACCAACCTCTTTTTCTTTGCTCCACCCATTCTTCAATAACATCTAGAATACCAGATGTGTTTGTTCTTGGTTTTCTTCTAGCGTGACATGCCATCTTTTCTGCCTACTCAGGCTACTTATCATTCAAGGTCAACCATAATTTCTATCTCATCTTTGAATCATTCCTAACAAGCCTGGCATTTAATCCTCTGTGAAAGTCTCCTGCAAGGCCTTTAGGTGACAGATATTGTCCAGGCTCTAGGGATCATGGTTGGATAATACATAGTTTCTAATTTCCAAAACAATGTGCTCTCTTTCCTCTTTAGGAGCCTATTTAACTTACTGCTCTAAGACTTATCTGTTAACAATGTGATATTTTAGGAAATTTCTTCTGTTTTGAATTGCCAATTACATTTCTATGAATTAACTTTTTAAAAAATGACTTATGTTTCCCAGTTAGATTGTAAAGGCTTTGCCCCCAAAAGATGTAATTTAATATGACAGAGGAGAGGGATACATTATGACATACCAGGCATTGAAGTGCTATTTTTACTAGTGCTTCTCATGGTGTAACATGTCTAGCAGTCCATTTTATGGGGCATACAAACCCATGATTTTACAGATATTATTTCTTAGGATAACTCTAAAGTATATAGTGCCTTTATTTTTTTAAGTGAGTTGATTTAAATTAAAAATTAAATAAGAATGGTTCAAGTGACTCTCGGTTATGGCAAAAATTATAGAAGTGGTCCTTGAATTACTGAAATTGTTATATGATACCATATTTATTCCTCAAAACAACCTTGAAAATTAGAAACTAAAGTCTAGAGAAACAGTGGAACTTATTCAAGTCAGAAAGCGAATAGGTTGTGATTCAGATTCAGGTAGGTGGAAGTGCCTAGCTAGGTCTCTGACTAAAGCTCCCTGAGTTTCTCTGTTTACCAAGATGGTCTTTTGCATATAGGAAGATTTAGTTTAATTGCTTAAATGTGTGTCTGACTTTGTTTTTGTAACCCACGTCATGTCCTCAAAAATATTTACTTTCTAAATTAGATTCTTCACCTCTAAAAAAATAAAAAGGGTACTAGAATGAATTTGGTGTGTTTCTAAGCACATTTATAAGACATACAAGGTAAAGGACCCAATTTCCTGCCTGGCTGAGTGAAACATTAATTCTTCACCTTGGCACCTCAACCTACAGCTGTAATAAGGGCTGTTATGCCCAAATAGGCCCTTAAACGGAAGACCTGCTGAGCAGAGACCCACTTTCCCAGCCCTGCTCAACTGCGTCAGCTTTTCTGCCAACTGACCAGGCGGAAGCAGCAGCAGGGGAGGAAGGACTGCAGGTAGGTAGGGAGGGGATCATTTTGAAAGCCCTAAATCCCTTGCAGGGAAGAAGCAGCTGCTCCTTGTTTTTCTAACATCTGTCCCATCTGTCCCTGGCTGCACGTCACCCTTTGGAGGCCTGAGCTAGCTAAACATGAATACGGGCAAGGAAGAATTTCTGAAGGCTGGTTGGTGAGTAGAAATGAGCATAATTGCCCCCCAGAAAGTTTCTTCTGTTGAGAAGAGGGCAGTTGGGTTTCTTAAGGAGATGGTTATCACCTTATTTCATTTTCCTCACAAAACATACAGCTTTAATTGAAGAGTCGGGGTTTATTACATCACCCAAGTAGGACTGAAAGCCCTGAAGATATTATTTCACAAAACAAAGGTACCAGTAGCACCCATTTTTAAATTTTATTTCTCAATTTTAGTTGAACTTCAATATTATTTTATGTTTAAGATGTACAGCATAGTGGTTAGACATTTATAGAATTTACGAAGTGATTCCCCAATAAGTCTAGTACCCACCTGGCACTGTATGTAGTTATTACAATATTGACTATATTCCCTATGCTGTATTCTACATCCCCATGATTATTTTGTTACTACCAAATTTTAATTCTAACCTCCAATTGAGCCACAGACTGCTGATTTGGAAGAGAAATAATGATACTGCACACACTAGACCACCTTCTTGGTTGGCATGAGCTGTGCCTATTTCGCTCATGCGGCTTTTTATCACCTTTAACAGGGTGTTGCTTCTATCTGACTCCTCTGCCAACGGGGTGCTCCTGAGATTTGGGGACCTTATTTTTATTTAATTATTTCCCCCTAGTAGTCAAAACGATGGCTGGGACCTGGCAAGCATGAAAAAGATATTTATAAATGAGTGAACGTTAATTAAGAAAAAAATACAAAGTATGATTCTCCGAAAGCAGGTGTGGAGGGAGGAGCTTATACTTGTACCGAGTCACTACGGGAGGGACAGTCCCAAAGGCCCACAGCTTCTGCTCGCGTCACTTCAGAGCCCGGTGTGCAAGCGGGTGTCCCCCTGCTCCGCCCCAACGAGGCTGCGCGGATCTGACAGGGCTCCGCCCCCTAGGCGCGCGCGCAGCCACGCCCCCTTCCCAGTCTTTCCCACTGAGGAGTCCGCTCCACTCTTTGCAGGATTAGAGGCGGGGCCTGGAAGGCGCAGGCGCTGTGCGCAGCGGAAGTAGCGACTGGGAGAGGGAAAGGGATCCGCTGCATTTTGCCAAGGGCACTGTGCTCCTCCTGTTCCTCCTTCTAGTATTCTTCCTCCGCGGGAAGCTCCGGGCGGCCGCACGTGCAGCCGAACCCAGGCTCCGCCCCCTCCCGCCCTTTGCCCGGGCGCGGCCACGCGGCTGCCTTCCTGTGTCGCCGAGATGGCGCTCGACCCGGCAGGTACGAGGGCGGGAAGCGGGGGTTGCTGCTCGGGTTTCTAACCGCGGGCCTACGGGCTGTGGACCCGCCCGGGGAAGGTGCCGAACTCTAAGGTGGCACTACTTTCGCAGACGTCTCCTCCCGCCTAGCTGGCTGCATTAGGGTTTATGGCCAGTCCCAGCCTCTTCCCTGCTAAGGCACTGATTTCTTGTCTAAGCTCTTGCCCATTTGTGGCACACAAATATTTTCCTCCGTAACGAGACCAGTTTCTTTATGGTCATCCTGTTTCTCCCCCTTGGGGCATAGACTCCTTTAACTATCTGTAACCCAACTTAAAAACAATACAAAGGATCCATCACTGTGGCAGGAGTCATTTTCTTTGGATAGGAGCCACCCAAATCTTTATCCATGTTACTTTAACTTAAATGCCTCCACTCAACTTCCATTTGCAGCAGTAGTTCCAGTTTACCTCCAATTCCCGTCCTTATCGAAGCTCAGATGAATTATTTTTGCTTAGGCTATTTATGTAAGAGAAAGTCATTTTTGGAGGGAATGTTAAATCTTCTAGTCCATTCCCTTCATTTTACAGATATGAAAACTCAAGGCATTGGGAGGAGAAATGGCTTCAAACCTTTGCAGATTCGGAAATGAAAAAGTCACTTTGGTGGACCTCCAGGAGAAAGAAAAATATGTGTAGCTGTCAATCTATTTATTGAACACTTTATTATCAAATTAAGGATTCTTAATTATCCCACAATAGCATGTGGAATGGTAGATACTATGATCTCCATTTTACAGATTAGGAAACAGGCTGAGGGAGGATGAAAGAATTTGAAGTATAAAAGTGTTTCAGGAACACTTAAAGATCATACCAGTATTGGGCCAGGTGTTTAGATCAGGTTTTATGAAGCAGTTAACAGTATATCTGGGCATTGAAGGATAGAATTTCTAATGGTGAAAGTTAGAGAAGATGTGGCAGAATGAGCAAATGTATATATAGGCAGTAAAGTGTGCTGTGTTTGGATGCAGGGTTAATACCTGGATTTGGTTGTTGGGGGTAGCAGGGGCAATAGTGAGAGGTGGTAAGGAAAGTTCAGATTGGAAAGATTGAGGCCTATATAATTCTAGTATTTCTGAGCTGGAAGTAACATTCAGAGTAATCTCATACAGATGAGAAAACAGACTCAGGTTAAAGGCTTTCATATGTCTATATTCTTGAATTTAGACAGATGAAATTTAGGAAAACATCTTCATACTTGCTATCTCCACTTTCTTACTGTCCAGCGACTCTTTACCCACTCCAGTCTGGTGTGGTATGCCCAAGGCCACACATCTAGCTAATTGCTGGTAGAGCCAAATCTGGATAGAACTCAGATAACTTCCAGTCCAGCACTGTAGCTGTAGGCTCTGCCACCATTACAGTATTCATTGATTAAACAGCTATTGGTTGTGTGCCCATTATATGTTATGTATTGTTCTAGGCCCTAGGAAACAGTTGTACAGGACAAACAAGATCCCTGCCCCACTGCTCCCAAGAGCTTGTATCTACTGATAGAAGTCAAACACCCTCCCTCCGCACAGAAACACACTTTAACAGATTGTGATAAATATCATGAAGAAGATAGGCAGTGTCCTGTGGTAAATGGCGAAGAGAGGACTACCTTAGATAAAGTAGTCAATGAAGAGCTCTATGAGGAAGTGTCATTGGAATTGGAATCTGAAGGACAAGAGGAAGAGGTTGGGAAAGAATATGCCAGGCAGTCAATATTGCAAATGCTTAAAATATTTTACTGGAATGAGGGCCAGAGTGTGGAAGAGATGTGTCAGGAAAGATGTTGGAGAAGTAGGCAGGCGCTAAATGCTTGAAGGCTATGATAGAGAGCATTCGGATGCTTTCCTGATGTTATCAGAAGCTTTTGGAGGCTCTTAAAGAGATAACATAATTTTTAAATTATGACATAATTTATATCTTTACTACCCTGGCTGCAGTGGTAACATGCATTGTAGAGGGGTCTTGAGTGGAAATAGGGAGACACACTGAGATGGTAGAAATTGACAGGATTGCACTGAATTGGATCGTGAAGGAAAGAGAGGCATTAAGGATTAATTCCTAGGCATTTTACTTCACCAGTGGGGTGTATGGTAATGGTCACATCTGACAGCATGATCATTGGAAACTTTCACAAAAGCCGAGATAGAAGCAAGATCAGAATGGAAAATAAGAAAGTGGAATCAGCAGGTAGGAAGATTTCAGAAAAAATTCCTTGTTTAAATTCCAGAATACAAATGTATTGAAGACATCTTTTTTTAAAACTTTATTTTTGTTTGGTTCATATGTTGAAGCATAAGTTGAAGAAGTTGCTTTTTACAGCGTACATATTATGTGCCCCTACTGAGTAGATAGTTATGCCAAATGAGGTTTATATAGCAAAATTTGTTTTATTGGTTTATACCACATTTTTTGAGATCTCTATATGCATTTGAGTAGTCGCTTTTAAGTAACTGTAGGGTCCATTTTTCTCAAACTGTAAACTCAACAATGAAATGCAGATTACATAGTTATTCTTATATGTAGTTTTATTTAAAACTTTTTGTTAACATAAGGGTAACAACAGCACTCTTTGTAAGTTTATCAGCCATAATAATGTTCATTATTTTCTCTTACTCTTTGATTGCAGAGAGAAAAAGCTGGAGAGCCTAAAACAACCCAGGAAAAGCGTGGAGAGAGATTAAATTAAAAAAAAATATATGAATACCTGGGTTATCGTCCCAGATATTCAGGTTTAATTTTTCCAAGTCTGACATTTTAAAATATCTGTAAGATGATTTGATATGCAGACAGAGAGGAGAACCACTGTTCTGAACTCTCCTTTTATTGACTTTCAGTTGTATTTTCTTATCAGTTTCATCTTCTTGTTCCCATAGGAAATTCTCTGTATCTGTGATTACATAGTAATGATTGAGGAATATACACTATAGCCCATTCTCATATCACAGGACTTGAGCACAGTGAATCTTATTCCAAGTCATAGTTTTTTTTTTTTTTTTACCAATTTATAACCCTTTCTACAAAGTACTATTTTAAAAATCCAATCAAGCACGATGATTGAACATTTAAAAGATGGTTTATTTTGAACTTTAACCCATGATCATTTGTAGAAACGGTGTTAAAAGTGGTGCTTGTTAAAGTTAGATTTTCTAAAAGGTAAAATTATTACTTATGCAAATACAAAGTGAGTATGTGTTGAAGATTTTCTTCAACTTGAACTAGTAAAATGTAAAAACAGTTGAAAAACCATTTGAGAAGCTAGGTACGTAGACAGTTTCATACATTGCTGGCTTAGAAACTGGATAATTTACAACAGGGCAATAAACTGTAATCTTTGGGGCCATCTTTTCCACTGGTCAGAAATTATTTCTATCTCTGTTCAACAAAATTCTAGACGTTAAACCGCATATAACAAGTTGTAAAGTAGGCCAGTAACGGAAAGTCAACCCCAGTGCTCATCCTGAAAGAACAGCCAGTTAGGCCTTTGCTATTTCCAGATTCCAGATAAATTTTCTGACAGACATATTCTCAGATGAGAACTCACAGGAACCTACGCCTTATAATTTTGATTTCTGACTTTAATAACTAGAAGAAATTTCTTTCTCCTTTTTCTTTCTTCTATCTTTCCCTCTTTCTGCAGGGTGGGAAGTTTCCCTGTGGATTTGTTCTCTACTTTTGTGCAGTGGGGCAATGGCAGCATGAGAGGTTTTCTTAAATTTGTGTGTGTGTGTGTGTGTGAATGAATGTGTGAGACAGAGACAGTGACAGAATCCCTGTCCTTCCATCAGAGACAGTGACAGGGTTCAGGGAGTGGAGAGGGGTCAGGAATTTTTGACATTGCCTGAGTAGATGTTTAAGGTACATGTGTCCTGGGAGTAGTTGGGTTCTAAGGTTTCTTTTCAGTGGTTCCTGTAAGAATGTAGGTTAGTTTTAGCAGTACTAGCACTTAGTACTAGCACTTATATTACTGGAAATTTTTACTTTTTAAGTTATACACTTGAACAGATTTGAAGAATCTTTTTTTTTTCCCCTCTGAGCATTGTGTGATTAACATGTAAAAGGTTATATAGTTGATTAGAAAAGTATTGATTTTATTATTGCTTCCCTATCTCTATAGGATCTTAGGCATAAATTGTATTGGTAGTGCAGAGCTAAAATGCTGTTTAACTTCTACATTTTACATATTTCTAAACTCAAAGTATGCTCGCACTAGAAAATACATTGTTTTTGTTCACTAGATGAATTTAACAATGCTTCGATGGTGCTCTGAAATCTGAAAAATACTGGCTCAAGCAAAGAGTGTAAGAGAGAAGAGTTGAAATTGAAGAGTTGCGTTTGCTGTGGCAGCAGAGGGGTTTGAGTTATGAATCATGAAATACCCTGTAACTATTTCAGGAAGTTTGAATTTTATCTTAACAACAATGGGAAGACAGTGCAAGTTTTCAAGTAAAGGAGTGACATGTAGAACTTTAGATTAGGTTGAGGTTATGCATTCTTAGCCAAATTTTCATAAGTAGTGATGTGTCTTTCTAAGGGTATCATATCTGGAGACATGTAATGTGTCCCTGTCATAGGTGGTATTAATTTTGATTTTGCAGTCAGGCCTTGTTTATTTATTTATTTATTTGCAATGTTTTTCCTCTCTTGCAATTAATAAGTAATCTATGGCAAGACCATTTAAGACCCTGCAAATATTCATTCCTCATCAAAATGTCTGTTCTGCATCAAAATTTCCCCTTCAAGTTAGCATCCATTGATGTCTTATTCAGTCTTTCCTGTGATGGTTGCAAAATAATGATTTTCTATCTCTAGCAGTTTCTCCATATTTATTAGATGATTATTGACATTTTTCTGTAAGCAAGAGATGACTTTGTTTTTTGTTTATTTATAGATTTATTATTGGTGTGGACTCATGAATTCCTATTTCAATGTTTTATAATTTGTAACTGTATATGATTATTTTTTTGCGTACGTTTTTTCAGATTTGGCCAGTGAGTTCCTTCAAACTAGCTTCTGGGTCTTTGTGATATGCTGCCATCATTTTTGTGGAGCATTTCCTTTTCTTTCTTCCACACAAGATGTCGTTGGCTTATCCATAGAACTATTCATTTCTCTGACAAGCCCTGGTTACTTTTATTTGGGCATGATATTAGAGAACAACATCTGGGCACTAGGTCTGGGTACCTTTGCGTGTTTCACAAGCAAGCGATTAATGGAGTGCTCTTAGGAAAAAAAACTTGTGAGGGAGTGAAGGACACAGTAGAGGAAAGGAGAGAAACTGAGCAAGGATGCTCAATTTTCAGGGAATGCTTGTCTCCACCTACTCAGTTCTGATGTACAGCAAAGTACAAGGTTTGTCCTGCTTTGGAGGCAAGGAGGCGGGGTTTTGTGCCATCTGTCAGTCATTGCCCACTGCAGGAGTTGAGGAGAAGGAGTGGCAGCAAGAAAAACTTCGCAATGCTACCATGCCCATGGGTAGGCCTGAGAAGCTTGCAGGTGTGACTACTTAAACAGCCTCTCCTACAAGAGGCACCAACATTCTCTGCCATAGCTGACATACTAGCTCTATCCTAAAACTTTAATTTATCTGAATCTGTTAGGAAGCTTGGTTTGGTAGTGAGAGTTCCGATAGTGATACCAGCCAGGTAGGAAGGGGTCCTTGCATCCAGATATAAAATATTGTGGGGTTTGATAAAAACAGTTTGAATAACATTGGCGTAAGATATGCTTAACATATACCAAACTGTGCTTTGTTTGTTTGCTTGCTTCTAGGCGATTTGACATACTGTTCCTACTTTGGAATTTTCTCTCTCTTCCCCATATCCAGATCTGTCTAGTTCTTGTTCATTTTTCATACCTCGCTTTAAATTCAGTTTCATAGGAGGCTTTTCCTGATTGTCACAACCTATAATCTTTCAAAAATATTTTTAAAAATAATTAAAAACACCATTAAAATGTCAAAGAGCCTGGGTATAGAGTTTTTTCCTTGAGAAATGGAATGAAGCCCACAGATGAGCTGTGTCTATATCAAATAATTTGAGAAGTGAAGAAATGCATGATGTAGAAAATGGGAATATTCTACTTATGTAGTAAACAGTAAGTATTTTTCATATGATTTCACCTCTTTAAAAGTTTAGAGACTAGGTGATTAGAAAAGTTAGGCAAGTTAATTACACCTGGACAGGAAGAGATTGCCCACCAACCCCAACTAGGTGCTGCACTGTTATGGAAAACAGCACTGAATTGAAATTTACACGTAGTAGGACTGACTTCTTGATTCAGACCTTACCATTAACCTGAGGCCCTTAGAGTATCTAAAATGATATACTCTGAGTTTTGAGGATGAGGTATAGAGAGTGAGATATATCAGACAACTGCAAAGACAGCTTTAAACCTTAAACTTTTGTGACTGTAGGTACTTGCCATTGGTCTTAAGTTCTTGACTCATCACAGAAAGTTTACCACAGGAAAAAATAACTTCAAATTTATATTTCGCTTACTGGATTAGTATCGCTATTTTTGTATAGAGGTGTTAATAGCATATTTGCAAAATTCTTTAAGTTTATAGATGTCAGGTATGTAAGAAATACTACCTTGTACTTGGTATAAGTGGACCAGACAAAACCGATTCCAAATAAGAATGCCGATTCTCAAAGTAACTATCTCCACCATTTTCAATTATATTTTTTAAGGACATTGAGGGGGAAAAAAATTTAAGAATATCATGTTTAATGTTCCTCATTGTATTTTTGCTAAATAACTGTTACTGGGAAGTTTTTACAAATCAAAGGATATGTTCATTAGCCAAGCATGACTAATCAAAATATAGTGTTTCAGATGTTTATGTTGCAGAATAGAGACCTTGCCTGTCTTACTCATTATTGTATACATATGGCTAATAATTATTTATTAATAAAATGAGTATCTGTAATTGTCAAATATTTAAATTCCTTAAATATATATGTCATTTATTAAACAGTCTTATTTCATATTTACCATATGCTAGAAGTTAGAAGGAATCATGGAGATGAATTAAACATGGTCTCTTACCTTATTAAATGTAAGTTTCATGCAGTGGTTCTGAATCTAGCTGCATATTATAATTATTTGGGGAGCTTTTGAAATACCAATGCATGACTTTTTGCCCCAGCATTTCTGATTTAACTGTTAGGGTTCAGGCATCAGAATCTTATAAAGCCCTCTAGGTGGTTGTTAGATGCAGCCAGAATTGAAAACTTATGTTACCAGAATCTGTCTTAGTCTGTTTAGGCTCCCATACCATAGACTGGATGGCTTAAACAACATAAATTCCTTTTCACAGTTTGGGAGGCTGGGAAGTCCAAGATCAAGGTGCTGATTGATTCTGTTGCTGGGTCTTCTCCTTCTTCTAAGGCCACTTATCTGATTAAAGTCCCACCTATATGACCTGTTTTAACCTTAACCTTCCAAAAACCATATCTCCGAATATAGTCATGTTGGGGTTTAGGGCTTCAACATGAATTTCGGGGTTGGAGAGGGGGTCACAATTCAATCCATAGCGACCACTGATCTATCAGGAGAGGATTGCGTGGATAGTATGATGTGATATGTTCTAAGTCCAGATGTGATCCGAGCCATGGCATTGGTGCATGCAAAATCATGGGGTTAGAGAAAGCAGAAATCACTTTTAGGTGCTGAAGTCAGGGAGAACTTTGGGATGGAACAATATTGAGTTCAACTTTAAATAAGTAGACCTTGATAAGAAAAGAAGAGGTAGAAGATAGAAAATAAAGACAGAAAATTGAGCTGGAGTATGACTTTACTAGTTATTTGCTGGGTCATGTTGCAGTATTGCTTTGAGTTTTCTGAACCTCAGCTTCTTCATAAAACCTGCTCCTCCTGCATGTGAGGGTGTTTGTAATACAGTTCCCACTACCACCCCCTTCCTTCTTTTCTTCTGCAAATATTTATTGTGCTGCTTCTGCATACTATATAAATGAAAGGGTTTTTTTTTTTTTTTGTAAGATGGTGAACATAACTACTGAGATGGCAGAATGAAGATTTAAGTTGAAATTGCGGTGCTAGTGGAACTTGGAAATTACCAATAGATGCTCAAAAATGTGGGCAGAGTAGATTTGGAGATGGAGACCAGCACTGAGTACTTGGCTTAATAAACTCCATCTTTAAAGATAGAAGTTTTTGGAATTGCCACAAAAGATAGAGGAGCAGAGCCTTACTTTGGAACTATTCATACTTTTTCTAGTATTACCATTGTTCAGAATAGTTTTAACACGACATTAAAATTTGCCTGCAGCGTCTACAGTACATTCATCTTAATATCCTCTTTTTGGCAAATTTCTGTTCAAAGGTTAACTTGAATTTTGGCCATGGTTAGCTAAAGGCAGTCTGGTCAAAGTATAGATGATCATCCTGGGAAATGCTACCCCTACAAAAAAATTGTATTATGGAGCTAGTTTTCATGTTAACTCAAACTGGCTCTGAAGGCCATGCCAAGAAAGATTCTGTGAGTTATTGAGCAAAGGTTAAATCTTTGAAAGAAGTGAATAACTTCTCAATATAAAAAATAATTTCTCTGCTCCATTATCAAAGTGATACATGTTTCTTTGTACAAATTTAGTGAAATTTTCTAAGATGGAAAAGAAGAACAAGTGGAGATGAGGTAGCCAAAGCCATTGGGGAACATTATAGGTTTAAGAATAGTTTACAATGTTCCGGATGTACTTTGGAGAAAAAATAACCTGACGTTTATTGCTGAGAAGTTACAGCCATACCGTCATTTATTCCTTTCTCACATATCACTTCTATCTCCCATGACACTGCTGATTCTCTATTAGACATCATTGGGAAACTGTGCTTGTAGGAAAAGATAATCTTGAAGTTTTGCCAAATAAGGTAAATGTGAAACCTTTTCATTTAAGAAATTATGGCCACAGTGGAGATTGTAGCACATTTCTAAAAATGGCATATCTTATCGCAAAAGTTGATTTCCTGCTTTGGTATACTTTTAGATTTGTTGTCTTTTTCTGGTCTCATCTTTATTAAAGTATGTGGGTGGAAGAGGATGTTTTCACACCTAGTGATCTGCAGAATCTGAGGTCCAAGAAATAGGTGCTTTTGGGAAATGGGCACATCTAGTGTGAACTAGGTGTTTATTAACAGTGAAAGCTGATAGGACAGAGTTTAAATGAGGCATACTATTGTGGGATATAGGTGGTATTTGAGCCAGAAGCTAAGCAGAAATAAGCACATTTACCTCATTGATATGCTTTCTGTGTTTTGTAAGAGTTTGAGCTTATTAAAAAAATTAAATTGTTACTGATGGACTTAATATTTGATGTTTACTATTTGAATGTATTTTTCAGCGAACTGACAAATCACTCCTCTTGCTTTTTTTTTTTTTAAAGTATGAACCGGAGAATCAAGATTCCATTTAGCTTTACTTTCTGATCAAAAAATTAGAACTGTGAAATTGTGATTTTTGCTTATTAAAAATGATATTTCTAAAACAAATATTCCTGTCATCTAAGTATTGTTTCCATGTTTCAACATAACTGCAAAAATTCCCATAACCTTGCTTGCTGAAATCCCCTTAAATAGGCCATCACCTCAGGTGTGTAATAGTCGTGGAAGATGTGAGAACTGCATTACATGACCTTGACATTGCCATTTTATTAGAGACTTGGATTATTTCACCACTGTGAACATTCACTTCTTCATCTGCAAAATAGAATCAAATACTTATCTGAGAGGACTGTTTTGAAGAATATGGGGGCATTTATTGCCTTCATCATAAGGTTTCATAAACAGACGGACTGGAATATTTTTTATGGAGGGTAGTCTCGCCTACTATTGATTTGTGTTTTGGTTTTTGTTGTGTCGGTTCAAATAGAACTTGAGGGAAACAGGTGAAAATAACACTGATCATACTCTTAATTTTTTTTCCCCAGTTTAAGTACCTCTGCCTACCCAAACTACCTTCCTTACTTTATCATTATAGCAAGAAGGTATGAACAGGCTGGCAAATATATGAAAATCTGCTCAGGAGCATTCATATCTGTGTGCTGTCGAGAACTGGAGTCTACCTCGCTTCCTGGTGAAGCACTTAGTGTGAAGGTAGTGATTGAGAACTCTGGTCTTGTAGTGTATTTGGTGGCACTGCCAGGGGCCCTTCATTTTGAGACTCTTGGCAGGTAGTAAAGAAGAGAGACCTATGTAGAAACTGTTGCTAATGAGAACACTGTTGCAGATTTACTACAAATGTCTTGTTCCTACAAAGTAAACAGTAGCATGGAAATGTCCTCAGGAGCAAATAGATGAAACTCGGAAGTTAAAATTTTTAAAAATGGCATTATCTAAATAAGAATCAAATTAGTTAAGTTAAAGCATTTTCATTATTGAAAAGACAGGTATCACTTCTTTCCAGTAAAAGATTCAATAATATGTTGATCTGCTTCACTGTTATCTTTGTGGATTCACAGCAAGTACTACTGTCAGTAGTCTTATAATCTAGTGCTGCCATATTGCATGAACACGTGAGCCCCAAAGCAAAATCTGAGCTAACAAATTCAGCTAGCAAAAAAGGTGAAAATTGACTTTCAGGTGATGATAGAATGTTGAGAAGTTAGAGCTTTGAAATTTTTCCTGTTGGCATTATCCTGATTCTCTATCTCAGTATAAATTCATGTGACTATATAGTAGCAAACTCAAAATATGATTTTTTGTAGGCTTTTGTGCAAATGTATAACATATATGCATCACATTGACCTTGAGAGAATCACTCTGTAATTTTATGAAAAGTGTCATATCTATAATATTTGTAGTGTTGAAGATAACTTTGAAATATGTATAAAATCATAATTAACTAATAGTTGATATTTGGTGGTTGGTATGCTACCAAATTGGAAAATATTTATCAGAATTTATATATTTTTAGGTTTGTTATTTCTGATTTAATACTGAGAGTTTGGAAAATCTAAATATTAATGTGATTTGATTCTAGAATGGTTTCTTTGCTCTAAGAATTTTAGAAGAAAAATCAGAAGTAGTTCTTGCACACTATTGAAAAATATATAGGAATATTATAACTGACAAGTCATAATGTAGGTAAATAGCTGTTATAATTTACTTATGGAAAAATGGTTCAGTACTACAAAGCTATGTCTGTATTTAGGGAGTGGATCCAAAAAATTAGTTCTTTAGTTATCTAAGACCACTGCGAGATTTCTAGAACAAAGAGTGGATTCATGAGTATACATTGTATAGATTAAAACTATAAAGAGGTAATATTTTGAAGTTGACTTTTAAAAATAATATATCACAGTATTTCTTCTATTCAGTAATTATATTGTTAATTATGGGTGCCCGATGATGATTTATGCTATAGACAAGGAGAAAAGAAGTGTGTGGGGTTTTATTTTCTCAAGTAGACATCAGCTTTCCTCTCCACAGTATGTCTCATACGCATCAATTGAATTCCTTTCCCACCTGGTGTTTCTTCTGTATTCCCTATCCCAACGAGTGGTCACATCTTTACACTTAGAGCCAGAAACCTGGGGACCCTCCTTGAACCACTCCATTCTCTTAATCCCTTCAGACATCACCAATCTTGTAGGGCCTCCCTAACAATGTGTCCTTTTCTCTCTGTCCTTACTTCTTGTTCCTTCTGTAAGCTCAGTATTCTTTTTCTCATTTTATAGCAGCTTTGGCAAAGCTAAGGAAAAGAAGTCATGAATCAATAGTATAGGCTAGAGTTTAGCAAACTATGGCCTGAGAAAAATCTGGTAAGGCTTGCAAGCTACAAATGGTTAGTTATATTTTTTAAAGGTTTTTTTTTTTGTTTTTTGTTTTTGAAAAAGGAGTGTGTGTGTATGTTGGTATAGCCTGTAAAGCTTAAAACGTGTACTCTATTTCTTGACAGAAGTTTGTCGACCCCTGGCATAGGCAATGGCATAGGCAAGGAAAATTGGGATACAACTATAGGTGTGGTAAAGAGGAAAAAGTCATGTGAACATCTTCATATCATTATTTTGAAATTTTTAGATGAAATAGTTTCCTTGAGGAATATAAACTTAGTAAAATTGCAGCAGACTCAGGAATAAATAAAAAACTCAGAAAATGGAATCAGTGGTTTAAACTCAGTTTGCGTCTTTCTCACACATACACACACGTACACTTTCCAAAACCCAGTCCCTGAGAGGTGGTGTGTCAATGTTCCACCAGAGAAACAACCAATAGGCTGGACGGACAGGGGTGGGGGACGGACAGACGGACGGACACACACACACACACACACACACACACACACACACACACACACACCCCCCCCCCCCCCCCAAGATAATTGGCTTCTGTGACTATGGAAGCTAGTTAGCCAAGTCTGAAAGTGTGGGCAGGACAGGCTATCAGGAAGGGCAGCCTTGGAACTCTTGGTCTTGAGCTGAAGCTGCAGTCCAGAGGTGGAATTCTCTAGAAAAGTATCAGTTCTCTCTTAAGGCTTTTCAACCAATTGAATCAGGCCTAACCAGAGCCTGATTATCTGGGATTATTTTCTTTATTTAAAGTCAGCTGATTATAAGCTTTAATCACATCTGCAACACCTGGAATAGTGTTTGAATAAATGGGGACTATAGCCATCAAATTGACCATCACAGGTGATTTCTACCAAACTTTCAGGAACTAATGAAAACCTATATTTCATGCAAAGTGTTCTGGAGAACACAAAGAAGAGCAAGTCCCCTCATTTCTTGTTTAAATAGTGTTAACTTTTATACCAAAATAATACAAAGAGAGGAAAGTCATAAGTATATCTAAACATGAAGGTAACTACAAAAATTCTAAACAAAAGTTGCGTCCCCACACCGAAGTGCTGCTAGTTACTACTCAGTTTCTCTAAAGGACATAGATAGTAAGAAAAAATAAAAAGATCCAAAGCTGTTCCTATAATTGTCTACGTAGAAAATGAAAGAATCTTTTGGAATATTATTGGAATTAAAGAGTGTTGTAAGATTGTGTTGGTTATAAGGGCAGATTTGTGAACATAAGTTTTTATTCCTCTAGGATAAATCCTCAGGAGTATATTTGTTGTGTCCTAGGATAAATTCTTTTACATTTATTGAGATTTGTTTCCTAGCTTAGGCTTTGGTTTATTTTGGTAAGTATTCAGCTGTTACTGAGTGGAATATTCTATAAATGTTAGGTCCAGTAAGTTGATATTCAAGTAATTTACACTTCCAGCATGTAAATCTAAGTATCTGTTTTTCTTATATGCTTTATATATTTCACATTTGTATATCATGGGTTTATTTTTATTTTATCAGAGTGTATTCTCTGTCTTTGTGGCAGATTTTATTTTAGAATGTTACAACATTATCTTCCATTCCTCATGTTCTTCTGTAGTGTGGCCTTGCCATAAAGAATGGAGTCTTAGTTCCCCACCTGAGTAGGGCTGTCCTAGTGACTTGAGATCGATATAATGTAGAAGGAATGATGCTGTATGTCTCCGTGACAGGGTCAGAAAAGGCCATACCGTTTCCACTCCATTGTCTTGGATTGCTTGCTCTCCAGAATTCCTTCTCAGTGGCTCCTTCTCACGACCTACCTGCTGTGCTGTGAACCCAAACCAGATGAAGTGGCGATGCTCTGGTTTATAGTCCTCACTGAGCTGTCCTTCAGCCATTCCGGCCCAGATGTCAGATATATAAGTGAAGAAAGAAGTCATCCTGGAAGTAAATCCTCCAGCCCCAGCTCTGAAGTCAGCACCTGTCATTTGAGTCTACCCAGATGAAGCCCCAGACATTGTGAAGCAGGGGAGTCTGCGTTACCTTTCTGAGTTCTTGACCTGTAGGATCCCTATAAAATGTTTATGATTTTACATCGTTAGGTTTAATTAGTGGCAGTCACACAACAATGTAGATCAGTTCTTTTTTCTGTAGAGTTTGAAAGAGGTAAATTTTTCAGTTCCTACATATCTGAAAATATCTTTAACTTCACTCTTAATTGGCTCTAAAATTCTTAGGAATCAAATAATTCTCTCCTAGAACTTTGAAGTTATTTCTCCATTGTCTTCCTTCATGCTTGTATTGCCTAGGAAACGTATAAATCTGATTCTCATTCTTTTGTGTGGGTAATGTATTTTCCCTTTTGAAGCTTTTAGAATATTTGAGTCTCAGACAGTTCATCTAAGTGCATGATCCATTTCTTTCCAAGTACTCATGTCTTTTTATTGGCTTCAGCATCTTTTTTATGCATAGTCTAAAATTTTATTTTCCTTATTCTTAGCTCTCTTAGGAGTTAGTTACTTCTTTATTAATTACAGTTGGTGTCTACCTTTTACTGTGTTGTCCATCCAATTAAGGTGATTCTTGGCTATTTTGTTGTTGCTTTCATTTGTTTTTAGAGATGCCCTGTTATCCTCTTTGCAAATACTATATCAATTCGTAGCGCCTACATCCAGAAGTTGTTGGGAATCATATATTACCAGGAAAAGTGTAGGAGTTCCTGGTCCTCCTAGGTATTACTAGATACTGGGAAACTTCCTGATCATCTTTTAGGGATAATTACCTCTTTTTTGCTTCTTTTACCCATGGTTTGAAGACACTCAAAGAGGTGACCCACTTGGCTCCTACTCAGGTATTTCAACCAATAATGCTTTAGTTTCCTTCAGGGCAGTCTCTTGCTCCCCATTTTTGCGGCTTCAGAGCATAGAGTAACACCCACTTTTGATATGTTTTTTTTTTCCTGGAGAAAAGCTATGGAGCTATGACTGCCTCCTATGATCAAGTCTCATCTGTCTTTTGTCTTTCAGAGATTCCTGATCATTTTGGTTCCCTGAGGACACTTACCCCTTTGTTTCTCAGGGCTGTCTAGGAATTTAAGGAGCAGGTGCTCAGTCTACCATTTTAGTCTAATTGTGGTTGTTGTGTTTAAAATGCACAGAAATCCCACATGCTTTGTTTTTATATGTACACATAGTTCCACTTTTTCTTCTGCTTGTTCTTTCTTTCTTAGGCTAGTTTTATTACTAAATAAACTATTCATGTGTCTCTTAACATTGCATTCAGTATCAATAAAAATTATCTATCCTTGGATCTTAGTGTTAATAAGACTCTGTGGATTATATTACTAAGAAAAGTTATAATTTTTTTTTTAGTGTATGACTCAGTTTTGACAAGATTACATGGATGGAGTATATTATCAAATAAAAATGCTGCAATATAGTTTGCAGAAATTTTTAGATGTTGTCTATGTCCCTCCCATTTTTTCTGTTGTATATAAAATAACTTAGAATGGTTTTCAGTGACTAAAATAATCATAATTTTACGAGGTTATAAAAGAGTCAGTTTTTAATATATTTACATAAGCTTTTATTTAAGTAAACCAGAGTGCTCATTTTTCTCTAACCTGGTCATTTACTTGAGACTATATTAATGAAAGATTTTTTATTTTCAGAGCAGCATCTCAGACATGTCGAAAAAGATGTTTTGATTCCTAAAATAATGAGAGAAAAGGCCCGAGAGAGATGTTCTGAACAAGTTCAAGGTAAGATTCAAATATTCATATAAAGATCAAATACATTTTTTATAATATGATCTGAATTTAATCCTTAGCCTTAGAGTCAATAGTTGATGGATTAATATGTATGAATGGCTTCTCACCCTTTCACTGAGATATCAGTATTTCAGCTTTCAGAACTACCATGTAGTATTCAATTCATTTACAATTTAAAAATATTCTCTCAAATTATTAGTAAAAACATTTTTTTCCCTAGAAATGTAGTTACATATAGAGAAAATCTTGATATGAGTATTTTGGAGAAACAAGTTATTCTGTTGTTTTTGATAGAGAAAGAAGAAACATCAACTCTAACATGTACCTGTTTTTCATTGGAAGAAATATACATTTTCAAAGATTTTTTTTTTTTTGGTGTCATTGTCTTACTGAATTATTAATGGAATTTCAGTAGTGCTTACAATGAGTCTTTTTTTTTTAATGTTTTATGTTTCTAAGTGGAAGATACCTATGTAGATGCCTATACTAAGCACCCACATTTCCATGTTTTCTTTGGAAAATGTTTATGTGTGTGTGTGTGTGTGTGTGTGTGTGTGTGTGTGTGTATAATATATATTTAGAATAAATATATATAATATATATATATATTTAGAATACTCCTGTTCTATAAATCTAGAGATGTATTTTTGATTAATATGTAACATTATGGTAAAAATGTAAAACAGTAAAAAGTGAAAAATAATACTCTAAATGATAGGTAATTAGAAAAGCAGATGGCAGTATTACTGTAGAAAAGTCTTTAAAAAAAAAAATTGCCTCTTGGAATGGCCGTCTAAAAGAAGTAGCAGTAAATTTTGCTGGCAAAGACTATTGTCCTGTCTCCCTTCTTTACTTTCCCCTGTAATTGTCTTCATTGAGGGACCACAGTAATTCTTAGAGTGATGGGCTGCAGCTCCACTGCAGATTTCTCTATAGGGAGTTAGGCTGTGTCAACAGTAGTTCTGAGATTGTGTCAGTAAGTTTGGATGGTAGGAACATTTCTGTTGCTCTCATACCTGTCTTCTTAGAGAATGACCTTGGTGACTGATGGAGGGAGGTAGTGAAAAAGAATAATAATAGTTCCTTAGAAGTGACATAGTGTGATAGTCATTTCTGTTTCTTAAATGACTTATGACATATTCCAATTTTAAATCTAACGGTAAATAAATTTATTAATACTATATTAGTATCATTCTGTGCTATGATACTCTTGCTTTCACTATGAATTAGTTTAACCAGAGCACTTTCCTTCCACCCACACTCCCCAGGTGTCAGGAGAAATTAACCCATTGGCACCTGCAGACAGGGTTCAGTGCACATCTGGCATTGGCAAGTGTCATGCTGATAGTCTCCAGAGATAATCTTCCACCTGCCTCATAGGACTTTAAAATATGGATATGTCCTGATTTAGGTGGGGGAGGATAAAACCTAAAAATGAATAATAAAGTTATAGGGTTAACTTTTCACTACTAGGAAAAGTTAACTTACTACTGATACATTGGCCTAAAGTTTTAAATATGAATTCTATTTATGCCGTTTTGTAACATGTTATTCTGATATCTAGAATGAAAGAAAACTAGCTAACTCAGTTACAGATTGAGTTTTTATTTACATGATTCAGGTTAAGATGCAGAATGATTATATGGCTTTGAGTTTCAGCGCTGTCTTTGCTTACGCTCCTACGGTGAAACTTTGTCTTTTGAAATGAGAGAAATAGAAGTATAACTTTAAAATATTTGTTTATGTTCCACAAATACTACTTTGTAATGGTACAGAAAGAAATGTTTAATTGCTGTCTTTATCAAAAGTTAAGTTGTTTAAGATGTTGACATGGTCAAGTTCTGTTTAATTAATACACTTAAAATTTTAAAAGCATCTGAAATTTTGAGATCCATTTGTGTTATCTCAATGCATTTGTAATTATTAGAACATGTTATAACAATTGATTTTTGAACATTTGAAATTTTCTATATAATCATATATTGACTTTTTTAGCCCTTGAGGTCAAAAAACAGTGTTTTAGAATCTAAAATTGATTATTTAAAAAAAGATTAACCATGTGGATTAGGAAAAAACTGGTATTGCTCAAGGAGAACAACAGCTATATTTAAACTGAACAGTAAATCAGGATACTTCTATTGTAGTTTATTTACTATTTATAGACTTTGCTTTATTAAATAAGTATAGAATTTTATATAAAAGCGTTATGCATGCTAATTGTATAGTTCTTAGATAAAGACATAGGAATTTTAATAAGTGATCTGACTTTCTGCTAAATGCCTGAAACATGATTATGTAGGAAAGCTTTTATGCATTTTCCTCTATTTTTTTTTTCCATGTCATTTCAACCCAGTTGATCATAAGAATTGGGTCAGACTGCCAGCAACTTAGGTTTGTGAAGGGAATGGAACAGCTTTTCCAGGGACAAAGAGAAATGAAATCACTTTCAATGAAAGCAAGATGCCTCATTATACTCACCAACAGCCGTTATTGACAGCTACACTTCCTATTAACAAGGAGCATTTAACTAAGAGTTTGGCTGTTGGATCTTTGGACTTGATCTAATTTGCTAGCATTAATTAGTTTCTTTTGAGCACAGACACTTGGTGCTCACAGCTATAGATTTGGAGGGCTAATTAGGATAGAAAATTGAACAGAATGGGGTAAGGCATTAACCTTCAACCATTACCAGCTGGGACACTGATAAAGACCACAGAAGTCCAAATGCTCCCTATTGATGTGAAGAGTACCCTAATGAATATCAATTTCAGCCAGGTTGCTATATTCTTACTAGTTCTCATTTCATGATAAATTTTAGCCAGCTTCCATGGCTTTTACTACACACTGATTTAGTCTAAGTTTCACATTTCATCTTATGTTTTAAACACAATTAAAATTCGTCTTAAGTAGGAGATAGCATTTAGAATGTTTCACCGTTCTATACCCCAGTACTAAAATTTAGCTTTTATATACAATTACATGATTCTAATTCTACAGTGAATTTTTATAAAGTCACAGTAACCTTGCCATTTCAATACAGTGAAACAACCTGAAACAAGAAAACCTTAGCTTTTGGATGACAATTAAGCAATTCATATTAAACTGGAGTCAACTTGAAAATTTTTTCTTTATAAAATATATATAGTTTTTTTTTTGAAGAGAAAAATAGCAGCCATCACCTTAACTTTGTTTTGATGAGTAAAGGTGGCCTGACCTAGAAATTAGATACAGAATTGAGAAGCCTGATCTTATATAAACTTTGACAGGATATAAACTTCATTAGTAAATTATATCGAAAGAAAAGCTTTTGAACAATTGATTTAAATAGAAAATTCAAATTTATATTCTTCTTCTTTTGCCAGGGATATTATTTTCAGTGAATAGAGACACAAATAAATAACCAAAGTATATTGGCAGACATTAACACAATGAACACTGAGTACTTTGGGAATGGAACTGAAGGAAAATTCTAGAATGGCCAGTGTCTCTCTTTTTCCCTCCCACTTTTACACCTGCCAAAGGCCAAAACAGAAATACCTTCATCAGGTGTGATGATAGGAATCTTAACTTTTTCTCTGAGAGTTATCAACTTGTGGTGGTTTAGGAAATTGGTTGATGATCTCTGGAGGTTGCTTTCCACTCTGTGACGTTTTCCACGTGTTTGACTCTTTGCTAACTTGATGATTTATACTTTCTATATTAATAATATTTAAAAATTTTTTTTGTCATATGTATTGGTAAAGTATGCATTCTAGTACTATAAATTTCTCTTCTGGAAATAGAGCCTTCATAAGAAGAAGAGTCCCGGAACTGCTGTGCTTTGTAAAAATCTGTCATTGTATTTCTTTGACTTTTTGAATTGCATAGTTGACATTTGTGTTAAGTCTCTATGTTGAATAATGAAGTTTGCTTTAAAAATAATAAGAATCTTTTATTTCTTTTATTTTTCTTCTGCTATGACAGATCAAGATCCCTATGTCATCAGGGATGGCCTGGAACTTTATTAACCTAGCTAGATTCTCCTACTCACTTCTTTCATCCTTTGTGCCTTCTTTTACCCTGTTTTAATGTTTCTTTTGTATCATTTTCTTCTGTTGCAGTCTTTAAAGAAGCATTGATTGTTTCTTAGAAATATTATAAAGCTGTAGTTAAATAACATAGAAGATTAATAAAATGCCTGTCCTATCAATTATACACAACTGAAGTATGTTACAGTTTGCTAAATTCCAAAGATAAGTGAATAGACAAAAAAGAATCAAATTAGGAATGCTTAGGATAGTCATTAGGAGATTTACAGGCAGAGAACTATCAAAACATCACTAAAACAAATTGGAGACTATAAATGATCAAAGTAATCAGTCTTCTGTCCAACTGTGTCTTGAACCTGCCAAGAACTTTTCATTTGTTGCTTGAATTGTGCCATTATCAAATATATTTTTGCCATTTAACCAGTTCACCAGTGTGAACTAACACTAAAGTGGAGGTGTCACCCATCCCTTGACTGATTTGGATGTATTAGGAGGATAATATATAAAATCATCAAATATGATGAATATCTGTTATTTATAAGAGTATGGTATATACGCTGAGAACTATCAAGAGATATAAGGCATGATCCCTCTCCTTTGGACCTACACTGGACTGTGTCAGGTGTCCCCAAGACCAGCCTTGGGTTTGGTAGTTTGCTAGGAAGACTCACAGGACTCAGCATGTAGTCATACTCATGGCTAAGATTTATTCCAGCAAAAGGATACAGACAAAACCAGCAAAGGGAAAAGGCACATGGGATGAAGTCCACAGGAAACCAGGCGCAGGCTTCCAGAGTTCTCTCCCAGTAGACCACGCAGGATGTTCCTAATTCCGCTAGCATCAAATTGTGACTGCATGTGTGATGTTGTTTGCCAGGAAAATTATTAGAGACTCATTCCTCAGAGTTTTTACTGGGAATTGGTTACATGGGTTGCCGGTTTTGTTCAGAAAACAAAATTTCAAAATTCCAGAAGGAAAGCAGGTGTTCAGCATAAACCATTTGGTTTTCTCAAACAGTTTGGGCACAGTGAGCCACTGTTATTGGTGAGAATACTCCCAACACCCAAGTTCTCATACACCAGCTGATGGCCAACTTTGCAAGCAGGCCTTTCTAAGGAAAGCAGTATTAGGCTTCCCATGTTAACTTTTTTCTGCACATGACATAATAAAAGTTAGTAAAAGTTAATTAGCAATAAGTATTTGTGTGTGCCTGTCAGGCCTTATTCATGCCAGTGACATCATGAGTAACAGACCTACAAATACAGCTGAATTATTTTTAAAAGAACTGAACAAAGTGGATACTGGCCATTACTCATTAGTTTAGGTGTTCTCAGTCTCATTTCTGAATAACAAGGCAGATTTGTAATAAAAATATAATTGGACACAAATAATTTTGAATGAAATGGCTAGTTTCTACTCACTGAGAAACGTGCAGTATGTTTTAGTTTTAGGAGTAAGTTAAAATTTTAAATTCTAAGTCTTTAAATGACTAAATTAGTAGGGAATTTTGTCAGGGCAGATGAATTTAATATTTTAAACAACCAATTTATACAACTTATCTTTGAACTTGTGAGTGTGAAATGTCTACATTTGAACACAAAAGCAGTGAATCACATAGCTTGAAAGTTGAAAATATTGTTAAAATGAATAAATGTTATTAACATTAACTGAGTTATAACTGTTCTGCCAATACTTCATTAATAAGTGATTATTTTCCTAGTTTTTATAGACATCAACTTTCAGTTATTTTGATGTAAGAGACCTAAATTATTTCATCTTATGAAAAATTAATCCAAAGTTAAATATGATCTAAACAGTACTATCCCATTGTAAATAAAATCCGAGTACAAAATCACACTTCACTTAAGCTACGCAGTGATCCTCCAGTTGTACTTGGCATTCTTTCCAAATAATCAGAGACTGTGACTGATAAACTTTTTGAAAATACACACAAATGATTATATTTTGACTAAAATACAATCTTATAGGAATCTTGTATGTCTGTTGGAAAGATAATAAAGGGGAATCTTGACTTGTATAAAACCTGGAATATATTGGACTGGTAGATTTAGAACTATTTAAAAATAATTAGTTCTTTTTTGGGAGGACAGTGAGGTAGAATTTGCTTCGAACTGTAATGTATAAAACAGATAAAAGCAGTTTTATTTTATTATGTTTAATTTCATTACATTAGAAAACACATTTACATTTACAGTGTAAATTACATGAAAACAGTGTGTTTTTAATGAAGTGCATTTTAAATTGGGTGTTATACACCACTGTTGTAGCCTCATATGTAACTCCTCTTCTAGTTCATTTTTGTAGTTTAAATCCTAACTTATATAAAGAAGTAGTTCTAAATAGTGATTTTTTATGTTTACTCATAATTTCAGAATATTGTTCAATTAAATAGATATTAGAGAAATTTTATTATCAGACCCATAAACAAGTTTTTATCTGGCATCATATTTTAATATATTGGTTGTCTCCAATGTGTCAGCATTTGGTAACACTATTTGCATATGTTTTAGTGTTAGTCAATTATTACACACTAAAAATTTATTTTTACAAAGCAAAAACAGGATTATCAGGTTATTTTAAGCACTTGAATGGAACCTTGGGGTTATATGAAACACACTCAGTCAAAAGTATTTACTGAACATTTCCTGTATGCCAGTCACTATTACGTGAACAATGAATAAAACAGAAATCTTTACCGTTATAGCTCTTACATATCAATGAATGAAGGAGACAACATTATGTTATTATAAGCAAACATAAATGATCTAGAGAAAAATAAAGTTGAGTAAAAGTAATGGGGAATGCCAATGGTACAATGGGGTTGCGATTGTTACTAGGTGGTTAGTATAGGTCTTACTGAGAAAGCAACATTTAGACAAAAGTTTTCAAGATGGTGAAGGAATGATGCATGGAGATATCTCTGGGAAGAATGATGTGAACGGAAGGAATAGCACGTGGAAAGACTCTAAAGCATTAGGTGAAGCTGGCCTGTTTGGGGAACACCAAAAATGTTACTCTGGTTAGAGTGAGGTGAGTGAGGAAGAGAGTGGGAAGTGAGGAGTTCAGCAGTGATTGGGGGCAGAATCATTTTGGGTTTTGGAGGTACTAAGGAGAAATGGAAAGATATCGATGGCTTAAAGCAGTGGACCCTTAAATAGGGTCTGATTTATAACTTAATAGCATCACTCACTGCTATGTTGAGAATAGATGAAATGGGGTAAGAGCAGAATCAAGGACACCACATTAAGGATGTGAGTATGATAATGCAAGTGACAGATGATAGTGGATTAGAAGAGGGGTAGCAATGGAGATGATGAGAATGGGCACATCCAGGATATATTTTGAAGATAGAGGCGAGAGAGAAAGAGATGACTTCCTATTGTTTGTCCTGAACAAATAAAAAGATAGAGTTGTGCTTAACAGAGATGAGAAGGACTATATGTAGAAATTTTATTATGTTATTTTAGTTTTTGGTTATTGAAAAATCAGGAGTTTGGTTTTAGATGTGTTAACTTTGAGGTATCTAGGAGACATCTAAGTTTGAAGTTATTGAATTAGTGATAAAAATCACTCTCATAAAGGGACACAAAAGAGTAGAATGTTTATCCAATTGTATTGGTTCTGGTGTTTTTCTAATATAGTTGTATAAATAGTGCAACTTTTCTCAGTGTTCATTTGGCATACATTTTTAGTTTAGACAGCGATAAATTAAAAACAGACATTTTTATTTATTGATTTCCCTTTTAAGATTCTGCATAGACCAGTTCCCTCCCAGGACAAATCATAAATATACTGATTGTTAATTCAACAAACTATAGTTCAGTAATACTTTATGCAATTTATGGTGCTAATTACAGTGGAGAATACAAAGACATGGACTCATACCACAATAAAGAACTTACCTATTCAGTATCATATGGCCTGTTAATATATCAGAGTTAATATTAGAATCCAGGTATCCTAATTCCTAGTCTAGTTAGTGCTCTTTCCATTATGGTGTAGCATTTGACTAAGTCAAAGATAGCAAATACAGTTTGTGTCTTCTATAATCAGTTAAAAGTGACTGTCTTAACACACTATGAGTGAGATCAGTCAGAAAGCGTGTCATTACATCAATTAGCTGTGTCTGTAAAGAGCAGTAGATTTGGTAGGTGATGATATGTTTTGCCTGGTATTTGTTCTTACTGGCCTATGTGCTAGTTTATTTCTAGTTACTACTTTATAGTTGCTGGATTGCACTTGCTATGTGTTATTTATCCCAGACTTCACCAAGATGGAAAAGTTATTTTCTTCCTATAGCTTAAGTAATTTTTAATTTCAATTTTATTTTCTAGGAAAACGTGTTATATTGCTTCTTAAAGTACTCTTTTGAGGCTGTAGCCCTACATATGCAAACTACAGACCATTTACTCATTAAAACTTCAGTCAATCATACCTGCATAGCATAATAATTAGACTTATGTGTTGAACTTAAATGTTTTCTTTATTTTTATAATTTATAATTAACAATATCTACTTCTTTGATGTTTAGTTTTTACTAAAATTGAAACTCTTGATTTTTATTACCTTATATTTTCTTATGAAAAATATCATTCAATAAAATATGTGGTAATTAATTTTATGAAATATCATTAACAAATGTGAGCATGTTCATATGCTATTTTTAAAAAGCATGATATAAAATTACATACATGGTATAATCTAGTTATAAAAAATGATAATTATATGCAAGAAAAAAATTCATTCAAAATTTAATCACAAATATCTGGAAATATGGGAAGGAAGAAAGTAGATCATAGATTTTTTACTTTTTCTGTGTGTAGTTTTTTCATATTCTCCAAAATGAAAACATCACTTTTTTAAATAAACTTTTTGTATCCTCTATGCACATATTGTAAGTACATAGCTTGATGAATTATGACAGTGTAAACATATCTGTGTAACCTCTATTGAGGTCAAGCAATAGAAATTACCAGAAGCCAGCCTTTTTTCCAGTCACCTCCCAATCACCATCCTTTTCCTCCTCTCTAAAGGTAGCCACCATTTTGACTGCAAACTGCAGAGATTCTTTTTAATTTAAATGGAGTCATATAATATGTGTTCTTTTGTGTCTGACTTCCTATATTCATCATTATGTTTGATTTCTCCATGTTTTCATATGTAATAATTTTCATTGCCATATAATACCATTATATAAAGTGCTGTAGTCTATTTACCCATTCTACTGGGATGGATATTTAGGTCTTTTCCAGCTTTTATTCAAATAATGCCACTATAAACATTCTTGATTATGTCCTTTGCTACCCATATTCCATAGGGGATTTCTGGGTATCATATGACGTATATAATTTCAACTTTAGTAGATAATGCTAAATTATCTTCCAAATGACTGGAAATATACCCAAGTTTTAAAAACAACCATAAAAATGTGGAAGGAGGAATGATTATGGGTGATTTCTGTAAATTTTTAAAAAATTCTCCATAATGAATATATTTTTCTTTAAAAAACAAAACTATAAGGAATCAAGTATTATATTTTATAATACAAAAACTCTAAACATAGAAAAAATAAATTTTTCTGTATGTCATATCTGTAAAAGTAATAGAAAGATCACAAAATAGGAAAATATATTTTTTAAATTAAAATTATTGGTTGGCTTGGTTAATAAAATCAAATAGGTTTCAAGTGTATAATTAAATAATACATCATGTGTGTTCACCACCCCATGTTACATTTCCTTCCATTACCAAATGGAAAATATATTTCTAATATGTGACAAAGGTTTGATACCTTTTGTTTATAAAAATTTACTATCAGTAAGGAATTGATAAATATCCAATTTAACAAATAAGCAAAGTTCACAAAGTTTCTTTTTGATAAATTATATGTGATTAAGAATGAAAAATACTTGGACTGACTTCTGTGGGTTAATTGCAAACTACACCCTATACTACCATATGTAACTTATAAACTTTATATTATTTGAAAATTCATAGTGGAGAAGTTGAGCTTCTGCCATGGCCTAATAGCTCTTATCACACCTGTTCTTCTGCAGAAAACAACTATAAACTATGAAGAAAATTTAAAAACTACTTGAAGGCATTGAAGAGTAAACAAGAGCAGATGGAAATGAGAGGGGAATCAAACACTGAAGGATAGGAATAGCACTGGGTGAGTCGCTGCCCTGTTGAGTGGCTGAGACTCTGACCAAAACAAAGACAAAAAAGCTAGTCTTGCTAGTGTAAAGAACCAAGCACGGGGTTTGGTGTAACTGTAAGCCCTGGAAAATTTGTATTTATGTATGCTGGGATAAGAGGGAGGGGAAGAGCATAAATCTTAACATGGAGAGAGCCAGAGAAGAGCAGCCTCAAATTCTGTACATAAATTTTGCCTATATCTTTGTCTCATTTCTGAACTACAGATGGGGCTGAATTCCAGGGAGTTCGGTTAAGGCTAAAAGAACTGAACCAAAATTTGAGCTGTTACCCACTGTATATTGAAGGGGAGACAGTTCTGCAGTTTGAGTTCAGAGAAGAAAATGGACTGCTTAAATGATAAAGAAAGAAAAAAAGTTGTTCAGAGAAACAGAACAGAAGCCAAACTTTTTACATATCACTGACAATATTCATGATACAATGCTAAATTATTCTGCCTGTACAGAAACAGGAAAATATGACCCATTCTCAATAAAAACCAAGGGAAGGCAACTTCAAGATAACTAAGATGTTATAATTAGCAGGTAAGGATTTTAAATCAGCTGTTATAATTGCTTTAGAATGTAAAGGAAAATATGATTGCAATGAATAAAAAGACAAGAAATCTTAACAGATTTCAAAACAATAAAAAAAGCCAAATTGAATTTCTAGAACTGAAAAAATATAGTATTTGATGTAAAACCTTCAGAATGAAAATGGTGGGTATCATGAACCTAATGATAGATCAATAGAAATATACAATCTATGGAACAGAAAAAAAAAGATAAAAATGATGAACAGAATCTCAAGGAACTTTAGGACAGCATCATATGGATAACCTTTATGTAACTGGAATTGAAGAGGGGACAGAGGGAAGGAGAAAGGAGAGACATCAGATGCTGGAATTGCATACCTGCCAGAATGGTTACAATTAAAACACTGACAGTGTTTTCTAAATACACACCTGCCCAGTTACCCAGAAACTTCTCAGGAGAAATGAAACAATAATACTTATGTTAGTTTATTTATAATAGCCAAAAATTGAAAATAGCTTACATACCTCTCAAGAGGAGAATGGATTGTCTACTAATACAGTAGAATACTATTTAGTAGTAAAATTGAATAAACTGTTATACACAATAGCAGAGATGAATCTCAGAACTATTCTGAGAGAAATGTAAATGTGAAAGAAATATGAAAGAGTTCACACTTTTAAAAATATGTGAAACAGGTAACATTTTTATGGTGTTCTAGAATAGGCTAATCATTGCGGGGGGAATGGGATAAGTATTGATTGGAAAGGAACATTAAAGGAACTTTCTGGAGTGATACTAATGGTCTATATTTTGTTGATTTGTGTTGCACAGGTGTATACTTTTGTATCATTGAGTGCTATGTTTCAGATGTTTTTATTCCATTGTATATAAATTTCAACTGATAAGAAAAAAGTAAACAAATATAGTGCTCTAATCATGTGCATGATGAAGTATTTGTGGGCAAGAAAATATAATATATAATGTTGACAAGGTTTTGGAGAAGCAGGTATTTATACTGCTGGCTGGGAAAGGAGATTACCACAATATCATTAAAAGGGTGCGTGAGTATTTAAAAAAATGAACAAAAATTTATAAATGTGCTATGCCTTGACCTAGCAATTCTACTAGCAGGAGTGCCTTAAAAACCTAAAAGAGAAGTTTAGATCTTTTTCTAGTAAGAAATTAAGATGTCTCTCCTTTCTCCTCTCTGTCCCCTCTTCTTCTCTTTCTTCTAAGCAAAAGACTTTATACAAATATAATTGAAAGAAGATAAATTCTGCAGCAGAACAGAAGATACATTGACTACTTTCCTTGCTAAATGGTTGGCTTTCTTTGTTTTTTCTTTAGATACTAGAAGCTGCTGTTCACGAAAGTGACAGGCAATGATGTGTGTTTGCCAGAGCTAAAGGGACATCCATCTCAAACTGCTGTAGCATAACCTCTGGCATTTATGAAAAGTGTCAGGCTGCTGTGAGGATGAGCATTAACTACAATATAGTATTTCTACTTAGTTAACAGTGACATAATTTATTTTCATTCTTACAGGTGTCCTTAGGCACGTTATTATTCATTATCTTTTTTTAGAGAAATTGATTAGTCAGGTTTGTCAGATTTTTAAATCTAGCTTTTTATTTTCTTTTAAATTCCCTAAGCTGAACAAAAACCTCTGGTCTAAGAATGGCTGAATAGCTAAACAGCAGTTTATTCTTTTAACAGCAGTTGACTTCTGCACACATAATCTGAAAGTTCACATTGTTGGGGAGGTCCCCCAATCAACACCATAGCTTTACTCTGCATTCTAATATAATGATACCTCTGTTCTTACCTTTAAAATGTATGAATGAATAATCTGTTTGCATATGATTTTTTTATTCCATTTTTCCACCATAACCTTAAAACTAGTTCTAATGATGACCAAGCTGAGAAACAAGACATGAATTTTTCTCTGAATCCACACCATTAGACCTTTTCTTACTTCAAATATTTCTACAAGCAACGCTTGAGAAAAATCTTATTGGATGTGACTTATTAGAAATATTATCTCTCTACAAGATTTCCAGGTCACTAAACACATGTTCAACTTCCTCTTGACTTTCTGACTTGGCCATGTGTTTATTACAAGATATTTCTATTGTTCAACCCTAATATTTACACCTCCCTAGTCAGTAACTTTTCCGAAAAAAAAAGTCTTGCATTGAGTTTAAGTGTTGAGTAAAATCTTTAAATCTCATCTTTTTTGATGTCCGTTGTATTAGAGATTGGGTAATTGATTAGCCTTAGGTCAAACCATGGGTTAATATCAAATATGTATTAGAATCTAGTTCTCTGCAAAACATATTGCCTTACTCTTAGTTGTCTAAGTCTAGGGGATCCTTGTGCCCAGGTGATTCATTTCCATTCTGACTGACTTTTCAGACACATAGCAGCACTTTATTGTGGAAGATGCCCGCCTTTATTGGATCATTAGGAACAATTCTATTCCAACTCAGTACACATTAATGCAGTGACAGACCTTGCTTACTTTTCTCATCACTCACCTACACAAACTGAACTAGACCATCCTAGGAGAAGATCAAGGCTGTATTTGGGAAATTGATACTCACATTAAAGGGAACTAGACAGTCACTGAGTCCTACATTATATCAGTAGAGGATACAAACTCAAGATATGTTGCATCCTATTCTTTGCCTAGCATATATCCCACAGATTTCCAAGCTCATAAAATTAAAACGTTTGAAAAATTGTATTTCTGATTATATAGGTTTGGCTAATCATACTTTTTAATGTACTAGTATGAAAATTCAGAACTGGTGGTGGTTCTCTTGTTTTGGCCTCCAGAGACCATATGTTCAACTTATAAGGTTGATTTATTAAGAACCTCTTTAATTTCTTTAGTATCCCATAGTTTTCAGAATGGATCTATTTACCCAAGGCCTCAGTGATAAAGGATTCATGCAATTTCTTCTGTGTTACCTTTTTCCCCACACCTTCTCTGGTAAAATCTATTCAGATGATAAGTTTCAGATCATCATATTTTTATGATAATCATTATGATTATGATTGGAAGTGCATTTGATTCTTATCTTTCACATACAGGCTAGATCAGTAGTCCTCAGCCCTTGCTGTGCATCAGAATTATCTGGGAATCTTTTAAAAATGCCAATGCACAGGTTCCTCTCCACAAGGAAAGGTAGTTGAATTCAAAGCTCTCAGGGTAGTTGAATATTCTTCCAAGATTTGAGAAATAAGGGATTCGCCAGAGGCACAGAATTACCTCTTGAAGCAGCACATAGTAACAGGCCATATGGATTTTACTCCTGTCATTAGCTCACTTTGTATATTCTTTTTTTGTTTCTTTAAATTGAAAGTATAGCTGAGTATGCTGTATTAGTCTCAGGTATACAACATAGTGAGTTGACATTTGTATAGCCTATGAAGTGATCACCACAGTAAGTTTAGTAACCATCCATCACTATATAAAGTTCTCACGTTATTATTGACTGTATTCCTATTCTGTATATTGCAACCCCATGACTAACTTATTTTATAACTTGATGTTTGTGCTTCTTAATCATTCCATATATTTTAAAATTACATACTTCGTTACCTAGAGCACTCTTTTTCATATGAACTATCAATTTTGGGTGGTTGTATTGTTGTTGCTGTTCTTAGTTTTTGTGCGTGTTTTCTATTTCTTAAACCTTTATTTTTTTTTACCTGCATCATGGAAGTTGGAGCCCCAGATTATGCCGGCATTCAAGTTCTTTTCCAGTGCACCAAAAATTCTTAGCAAACTTGTAGGAAATGGTAAACCCAAGTAAATTTTTCTAGTTTTCAGCCTGGACCTCCTTTTTATCCTATGAATTATATGACTCTTCCTTGTTTGTCTTTCCCGTTCTGAAAATTACTAACCTCATGGCACACAAACTTAACACTCCTCAGTAGACTTTCTCTCCTCTGTGTTCCAACATAACATTCTTTGGTTTGTCATATTTCATGTATAGAGTCTTATCTAAATGAACAGAGATCGGTTTGTGATCGTTTTAGATCCCTGAGTCTACCGAATGTAATGTGAATAATTAGTTTACAAAGTGAGTGAAGAAAATTATTGCGACTTGGTGAAAAAGGCTTTAACCAGCATGTGCGTGTATTCTCTTCCCCTACCGAGATGGTGATTCTGGCGCTGAGCACAGTAGATAAACAGCCGCTGGTGACATGCCCTACTGGGAAGGAAGGCCTTGTGTGGTGACACATTTATTTACATTCAAAAACTGCTTATGGATTGAGTTAGAATTTTATCAGTTAGCATGTATGTATTACAGAGTATGTCTACAAATATGAAAATATTTTTTTAAATCTTACTTGGATTAAAAGAAAACCACATGATTTATCAAGTTATCAATTTATTATTATAATCCTATAAATTTTCCAAGTAAATTCTCAGATTATTTTATTATGTACATATTAGACTTGCATCTGCCCAATTTCTGAGTTTCACTAAGAAAAGGCTGAGTTGTATAGGTTTGTGGCCTTGCAAGCTAGTATTATTTCACCTTGGTACAAAAACTTTTTTTGCTACATCAGTATTTTGAGTGGACCTAATTGTCTATCAACACTTCTGCTTCATGATTTAGTTAGCTTAGATAGACCGTTACAAAACTTCTTCATATTTTTTACCTTGAAACATCATTGGTTTTTCTTATGTGGATTATATTGGGTAGTTTGTATAGGGTTAACTGTTACTGAGTCTGGATTCTTCACCTTTGTTTCCCCCTATACATTTTAACATGCCATTTAATGAATGTAAAGTTATGCATAGCATTTATATTAAATATATTTGTTAAGTATGTCTTTATCTGCTACATGGTTCCTACTGAGAGTGTTAATATTCTTTTATGATATGTTTTATTCAGGAACATGCCTATAAGAATATACCATATTCTTATCTTTGACTTATCACTGTTAAAGAATATGTTCCATAATGGTATTTTTTATTAGTGTGTAGAATATGTTTTCTTCTTTTCATTTCCCTTTTGTTTTGAAGGAAAAGTTCCAAGATAAGAAGGAAATAGGTCATGGTATTATAAATTGGATAAGAACTGAAGTATATTATGAAGGAAAAATTGAAGCTCAGTTGCCCTCTAGGGGTTAAGTTTTAACACAGCACATGTAAAGGTAATTTAATGAGATCTGTTCAGAGAGGGGTAGATCTGCTGGATAGGGAAGCTCTATTTTTCATTTTCTGTTACAGAGTGACTGTCAACAGCAAGTTGATTTTGACTGTATTGCAAAAGAGAACATCTCACTTTTGTAACCTACAGATAAAATAATATAAACATCTTTTTAAAGTTTTTTGAGGTTTGTTTTCAAAGTCAGAGCAACTGTGCCAGAATAGTCTAACCATCAACGTATTTTCAAGAATTATTTGGTGGACCAATTCATAAATTCATTTCTAACACTCTCTCATCTCCTCAGTGTCATGTCTATAGTACTTTTAGGTCAACTCCCTACCCTTCTGCCACAATTCAGTACAGACCTTAGTAAATTCAGCAAAGTAGTTTAATCATGAACCTTTATGCTTTCAGAATATGATCATGAAATTGTTTTCTTTTGGGTTCAGCACCTTCGATTCCTATCTTTGGAATGATGAGACTACTTCTAGTTTGAAACACGTTGGCTGTTGGCTTTCTAGCCCAAATAGTACCCAACTTTGAACTGATTGAGGTCCAGGTGATTCTTTTTGGAATCTGGGTCTGGTGCAAAGTGCTCTACTTTGTAATTGTAGAATTAGACTCTTACTGTTTGTTAAGAGAGAACAATTTTTTTCATTATTGAAAGTATTAACTTAATTGGTTAAATATGGAATTTATTTTGTGTGCATATATTTAAATGTTTTGAATATTTTATCAAATTTCAGTATCAAATATGAAAATTCACATATTGATGTATTTTTAAAAGATTACTGTGATTTATGTGTATATACTTTAATAATGCTCTTATATTCCTTTTAATATATAATGTTTTTGTTACCTCTGTAATTATATTGAGCTTTTTAATATTTCCCCCATAGTTATCAAAAAACCTCTACTAAAATTATCATAACCTATTTTTTTATCATTATCTTATTTTTAAAGTTCAGGTGTTATTTATTAATTACTTAATATCTGAAAAAACCCTATTGGATTTTGATATATATGAAAATATTAAATTGACTATGAAATAGAATTGAATCAGTCACTAGTCACATTAGCCACTTAATATTTTTTAGTAGCACTGGCCACATTTCTGTGCTTGATAGCCACATGTGCCCTGTGGCCACTATGTTGGATAATGCAGATATTGATCATTTTCATCACTTCAGAATGTTCTTTTAGACAGCACTGGTAATAGAGACATGAATCATCTTTTTTTAAGTGTATTTCTAAAATCATTTTAATACTGGTAGTTCCCTCTGTAAAGTGAATTAAAATGTGAAAATGTTATGTATCTTTTTCTTTTATCAAAAGAATTTTTTTAGAAATAGCTAATTGAAACTGATCACATACAAAATAGTTTTTTACCTATTTATTGTAAAGATCATATATTTCTGATTATGAGGTAAGTGATATTAAATGTTTTAATAAAAATTACATGTTTTTTGAAATATGTAAATACATCTACTTTATCTACATCTTATGGTAGAAATATATTAAAATCCTTTTCTTAGGAATATGGTTACCCTATATTGACATATCCTGTTCTTTCCCATTACCATAAGTGTTAATTTTTTGCTTGGTCAGTGAATTTACTGTTGTCTTTATATGAAATATCTTCATAGAAAATTGCGTTTTGGTTTATTAGCTCTTACCCCTCCTCCACCCTCCCCCCCTTCCCAAGCTCTGAGAAAGCTTGCCTTCTTCTGAACTATCATATCTTTCTTCTGGGCAAGGAAGAGACTCTTCTTTTTAACTTCTTTCTTGGGAATCTTCTCATAGACTAGATTCTCTTGTATAGTAGCATGAGATTTCTTATATACCACTTTAGTGTCTGGAGTTACATTGTTCTTTATGTATTGAGAGAATTGTTTTTTTATTAGCACCTTCCGTTGGGTAACGTATGTAATCTGCAATGTTTTGACCTATAATATGCTTCCAGTGTCCTTCTGCATTGAATTCCTTGCTTTCAGAATCTTAACCAGTGAATCATTTGGTACTATGAGGAACAGACAAGCCTCCATCGACAGCTCCCTTCAGGGCCCCCAGACTTTATTTCCGTTAGTAGTTCTGGCAAACCCTACATCCAAAATGTAGGTGATGGCACCAGGTTGACCATCAGTGCTTTCCACATTGTATTCATCTCCAGTCATCTCCACTTGGCCTTCATAGATCTTGTCCACACCAAACCTGTGGAGAAGCCTGTGAGTCAACAGCAGGCCAGTACAATATGCTGTAGCATAGTATGTCAGGCCAACCTGCACATCGTACTTTGGGAGTTCATGAGCATAAGCTGCACAAACTATCATATCCTTCTGTACGACATAAGCAACCTGACAAACGATATCTCTGTTGTGCTTATTTTTTAATTTCTGGTCTTTTAATGTGCTCACAATTTTTTTTATGGATTATCATTGTAAAATTATTTTTGGAAATAAATAAAAAATGAGCATGAAAGTTCTTTGTAAAGTGTAGCAATTTATATAATGCATAAAATTGTTTTAAAAATACCTAATGTGAATATCAAAGGTTTAAGAATGTATTTCAGCTCAAATTTATTCATAACCATTATTTCATTTTTTTAATTAAAAAAATTTTTAATTAAAATGTTTTAAAGTTTTACAACTTAATATATATAACCTAATATTTTTTCATTTTTATTTTAGGGCTTTTTTGAGTTAAGACTAATACAATTTATAAAGCAATATTAATTTAGAGTTAGGATTTCATATAGAAAAGTCTGTGAATACTCTAGGAATATAAAAGAATATTTTAGTTAAATTCTAAGAGTTTAGGAAGAATTTTGTGCAGCAAGTAGATTTTTCAGCAATGTTAACTTTTTTTTTTAACTCAGTTTTTTATCCTATTTGTAAGCATGGGGGAATAAATAGCCTTTAAATTGGTAGCATCTGAATTACCTATTTATTTAGAAGATATCCTAAGTAGGAGTTAAAATAGGAAAACTGAATATAGCGCAAGATATTTGTGGAACAGCAAGCAGAGTAGCTTAATAATGTAAGACTAGTTCCGGTTTAGGGTCATGTTTTGGTGCTCCTTGAAAGCCAAGCAAAGACGTCTAGACTTGGTATATAATAGAAAGCAGGGATTTCCTTGTAGCAGAGATGTTTACTTAGGGGAAACTGTGTAATCTTAGAAACTCAGTGTTACTTGGAGCCTTTAAGGTTAAAACTAGCCCCAGTTTAGGAATCTTTCCAACAATATGTGGGAGACCTCTTCTTCAGTTAACGCTTTTATTATTTACTTCCCTCTACATTTTTTGTTAGGTTTTTAAAAATGTCATTCTTTTAATAAACATTATATAAAGTAAGAAACATATTCTTCACACTTTAATTTTGGTCAGTATTGATCGAATCCCTGCTTTGAAAATATTATACTTTCCCCACATCCTGTCTTTAAAGTCCCAGGTTTTATAAGTTGTATTTCTACACTATTAAAATTTATGATACTTATATTCTTTCTATAACTGTAAATCCAGTGCTTACTACATCTTCTCTCCTGAATTCTCTTATTTTTTTTTTGTTTTGATCCATTGTTTGGCTATATTTCATTGTTAAATAGTTTATTTAAGAGTTTTTGGATTCTAGAAACCTAGATATCTGTTATATATAGAAATGACTGCTTGTTGCCTTATACATAGGATGGGCATAAAATTGTCAGGTCATATTTTCTTTCCCAAAGAACTTTGAACATACTGTGTTAGTATTTTATGACATTGAATGTTGCTCTGAGAAGTCTGTGACCAGCTGAATTTTCATCCTGTCCCAACTCAAACCACCCTGCTGTAAGTGATTTGATTTTTCTGCTTGGATACTAGAAAAATTCCTTGACTTTACTGAAGTAGGATATATGTTGGGTGTTGATTATTCTGTATCGGTTCTTTCTAGAACATACTGTGTCCTTTGCTTCATAGATTCAGTTCTTCATGTCAGAAAACTTTTCCTAAATCATTAAAATGTTTTTTTCTTTTCCTTTTTTGAATTCTATACCTTAAAGATATTGATCATCCTTGTTATTTGCTACAGAACCAATTACCTCAAAACTCAGTGGCTAAAAACAGCACACATTTATTATATCACCATTTCTGTGAGTCAGGAATTCAGCATGATGTAGCTGGGCCCTCTGCTTCAGTCTCTCACAAGGCCACATTTAAGGTGTCAGTGCAGGGTCTACAGTCTCATCTGAAGCCCCAACTGGGGAAGGATCAGCTTCCAAGTGTGCTCTCTACTTGTTGGCAGCACTTCTCCCATGGGATGTTGTGCTGATAGTTTCAGTTCTTTGCTGACTATTGTCTAGAGGCCACGCTCTGTTCCTGGCCACATGAGCCTCTCCCACATGGCAATTTTCTTCATCAAAGCATGAAAGCCAGAAAGACAATAGGGAACATCTCTTAACAAGACAAAAGCCGTGAACTTTTGTAACCTAATCATGGCAGTGATATCCCATCCACATTGCCGTATTCTCGAATTAGAAAGAAATCTCTAGGTTTAGCCTATATTTAAGAGGAGTGCTTTACATAAGGGCATGGATCCTGGGTGGCTGGGATCATTTGACGCCATCCTAGAAGCTTCTTACTACAGTAATTGCCTACCACAGGTGTCCCCAATCTTTTTGGCACCAAGACGGGTACTCCTATGAGAACCTAATGCCTGATGATCTGAGGTGGAGCTGAGGTGGTGATGCTAGTGCTGGGGAGTGGCTGCAAATACAGGTAAAGCTTTGTTGGCTCATTGGTTCACTTGCTGCTCACCTACTGCTCTGCAACCTGGTTCCTAACAGGCTATGGACCAATACTTGTCTGTGCCCTGGGGGTTAGGAACCCTTGGCCTACCATACCTTGATTTTCTTTCTGTTCTCATTAACCTTTTAAAAAATTTACCCCTGTATCACTGTGATTATATTAAGTCATTTTTATAAAATCTCTCATTTGAATTTTAGCTTATCTATTCTATTTCTCATATACATGTAAGTACAATGTAATGTATTTATTTAGCACTGTTATGGATTTGTTTTGGTCTTCAGTTTATATTTTTATCTCCTCTTTCATCTTACTCTTTTATCAACTATTCCTTGAAGACTAGCTTTCTTGAATTAATGTTTTTATTAAGTTGTTTTATAGTGTGACATTTGAGATGAATCTCTGTTTCCTTAGGGTGAGTTTACAGAGTTGCCCTGCTGTTTCTCTGAAAAATTGTGGGTGAATTCTCCTTAACACTCCTGCCATCTTTTCCTGACATGTTTGTCCTCCCATGTGGGCCACAGTGTGAGGACTGAGGTATACTTTTCGTGTACTTTTCTGTACACAGAGAGAGCAGAGGGAGCACACTGGACAGCACATTGTTTTTGTTAAATAGCCTTCAGGAATGTTTCCTCTTTTCCCGTGGGGTTACCTTTGCATTGTCCTCTTTATTAAGTGTGGAGCCCTGAAAAATGGCATACACTGGTGGCTTTTCTACCTCTGCTGGGATCCTCTGAAGTTGGATAGAGGCTTTATTCTAAGGGTTTTTGTTTTGGTTTTTGCTTTTCTCTAGGATTCATATTTATGTCGTCAGGCTGCTTCTCTAAAGAATGAAGAGTGCAATTAGTAGGAATTCTTAACAGTTTTTAAACTCATATGTTTTTCCTCAGTGTGTTTTAGAGGTGGAATTGGGACTAGGAGCCTCGCCATGCTGATTGAGCCTTGCCAGAGTCTTTGTTTCTTGACTATTACTTTTGGAAGTTTATAGTATGAGACTATACCTCTTTTCTTGTATTGTGGCAGCTAATCAATTTTATTCCGTTTTAAAACTCCTTTTGTTCATCTTATTGAGGAAAGGTTTATGAGCTTACAATATCCTGCAGTTTTTACCCTGAACTATTTTCAATATCTGTTGCTAGAATTGTTTTATTAGTGTATAGACTAGCTTTCCCTATCTAGAAATCTCTTTTTCTTCCTCTTTCCTAATTTTACCCTAAGTATTGTTGCTAGATAAAACTTTCTGAAGTGTAGTCATGTCATTCTCCACTGCCAATAAGATCAAATCTAAACTCCTACATTTAAGATCTTCCAGGATTTTACTTAAGCCCACTTTACTAATCATAGTCTTATTCACTTTTTTAAGCCTCATTTCAGTATAAATTTAAATATTTTTTATTTTTTCTAAATACCCTGGGTAAATTTCCAAGATGTTTAATACATAAAATGATGTGTACCTACAATGTTGTTACTCCTGCATATGCTTCTCATCACGCCTTTTGTGATTTCCTATAAGCCTCTAACAGAAACACGAGTTTTGTGGGAAGGTAAATGCAGTAGTTCCATTATTTCTGTATCCTCTTAATCTCATCCAGCTTTTTCTTCCTCATGTCTCTGGTGACATGAGAGATACAAATGGTAATCCATATGTGAGCTGAGGCTGGAGTAGGTGATACTAGAGAAAGGGGAAGCTGTTCCTTTGCTTAAGATGCAAATACAGGACCTGTTTCTGGGGAGATGACAGCGAGAATGGGACATACCAAAGGAAGCATTTAGCGGGACTTGGTGATTGAGAGATGACCGTCGAAGAGATCCATGATAATGTCAAAAGTTTGATTGCAAATGATTTTCAAGAAGTAGAAAACCTAGACACATTAAGTTTGAGGCAGATAGTTATAAAATATCCAAGAAGATATCCAGCTTTTAATAAAAATTTGCTTTGAGGTTTCTAATACAAGATATTACATCAAGGTTTTAAAACAAAACATATACCTTTTAAAAATACTTTCCCTTTAACTCAAAAACCCATTAGTCCTGTAAATTTTGTGTTAATTTCCTTCCTAAGACCTTTTATATTTTGGATAGATGATTACATTTGAACTGTATAAATTTCAAATAAGGGAAGAGAATAATTGTTATTTTTTGGAAGAACCTATTTTAATTGAGTAAAATAAATGTGAAGTTAGTGATATTTTTGTAAAGAGGCCTATAAAATATTAATGCTCAGTTATGTAAAAATTGCTGTTACAGGAACTGCCCATCGATTATACTTGTCAGTGCCACCAATGGGGCAATTACATAAATAAATTTTATCAAAAAAGTTATAAAACTGGCATTGCAGTTATGAGAGTTTTACTCAGTTGTTATGTATGCAAAACAGAGACATGCTTTTTTCCCCATTAATATGCAAAAAATTTCTGTAGTTATTTTCTTGCAGAATAACTTTCTAAAACTGCAGATTATGTAGTTAAATAGGAAAATTTGGGGACAGTATTTCTTTTTTGTCTGATGAACTAAATTCCTCTCGACACTATAGGACAAGTAAACTTTTTATTAACCATTTCTGATATCAGATGAATTTGGGAGATTTTCTCATAAGATTTTACAAAATAAATAAGATAAAGAACTTGAATAGCTACGTGGACATTAATGAGTACCAGACATTAACTTATAAACTGCTTTATTTCATAAAAAGAAATAAAAGTCTTTAATTGCAAGTTAAAAAGCTAATGGAAACTAAGTTAAAGTCATCATAAAGTACTACTACCAGAAATCCTAAATTCGTTCATACTATTTCAATCATTTTTATGAATTAAAAAAAGTATTTGACATGAGATCCTTTTAAAATTTTTTCTGCATCTTCTCTTTAGAAAAAATGTTTGTGTTCATTGATTTACATAAAATACAAATCCCAGGTTCTTAACACATGCCAACAGGGTGACTTCTAGATTTCTCATTCCAAAACCTCAGCCAGTACTTGTATTTCCTATTACTCAGGAAATTAATTAGACTATAAATGAGTCCTGGGTTAGTTAACTAAACTTATTTCTTCATTCTTTTCTTTTTTGTTACCCAAGTAGAAGTTGCAAAGATGCTTAGTTTATGTTACTGATTTCTTAGAAAAACAAAAGAATCTGTAGACTTTAGGAGTGGAGAATGCTTTTTTCACACTTTGCTACCGTGGCAATACCTTTAGCGAGTAATGTTTTTTCAATAGATTCATTTTAATCTGAGCTCATTTTGCTTTAAGATTTTAAAACCAAATTGTATGTATTTGTCCTTTCTCTTCCATTTTAGTGACAAACTTAAGCTCTGTCCAATTCCCACGAGAGTAACTTGGTTGTTCTTAGTAGCTATGCCTTCTTGGTGGTTGGTGGAGTAGCCATGTTTGTTGTGTTCAAGTATCCAGTTATAGAAATTTAGTCTTATTTACAGTTATATTTCCTTCAAGTCCATTTTTCTTATAAATATTTTTTGATCAGTTACATGTAGAATTAGAAACATCAGTATTTGTAGTATGCTATACAATTATATAAATTGTTATTGATTCCTTCAAGTTTTTCCCCAGATTTCTCCTCAGAAGGACCTACCTGACAACCCTACACAAAATATAATCCACTGTATCCACACTGCCATAATTCTCCATACCTCTCTCCTTTTTCCTGTAAACTCTTAACTACATCGTAGCCTACCATACAATATTGCATTTCTTGTCTGTCTCTTCCTTTTAAATAAGCTTCACAAAGACAGAGATCTTGGTTTGTTTTACTTGTTTATCCCAAGTATCTAGAACAGGACCAGTTATAGAGAAATACTCAATAAATATTTAACAGAAGAATGAATCACAAATGTGTTGTTTGAGTTGTTTTTCTCCTGTTGTTGAGGATAAGAATTAGCATGCAGTAGGGCCAGTGGCTTTCACAAATTCTTTTCACCTGGCCTGTGGTAAGAAATATTTTCAAGTACAACCCAATGTCCACATACATAAGCATTTTTGTGTGTATGTATGCATTTACATAGATGAATGAATGCACAGTGTACTTTGATATTTCCTATCCTCTTTCATTTTTAAAAACATGCTCTTTGCAGTCTAAATTTTAATGAGTCATTAATGAGTTACAGTTTGCATTAAGCAATAGGTAAACCATAAAAAAAAATTTTATGTAAGTAGGACCTGGTTTTCCCTTGTCTTATTAACTGTTTGGAAGTGTTTTATTTTAATTTCAGATTGATCTTTGAGTACTTGCAACATTTATTTTTTAAGTTTCTATATCTGTTAGCTGCTGTTATGAGAAACTAATTCTTTCAAAAACTATGGATTAATTTTTTGGTAAAAATGAACATAATTTGTAATGTGTGCAGTTTCTCTCATGTTGTTTTTTTAAGCTTGGATTAATTTCTTTTTGATGGAGTAAGATCTTCTTCCCAGTATATGGGAGCAAGTAGTTAGGAGACAAATGGAGCTGCAATGGAGTTAAAAGGCAGCCATGGGATTCATTTTGAGATCTGAATAAAATTCAGAACCAATTGGTTTGGGAACAGATTGTTAGAAATCTGAATTCATCTCTCCCCCCAGCTGTTATAAGACTTAACAGACCAGGAATTATGCATATATTCAATTAACTAGAATGTGACAGATACTCCCCATGAAAAATATAATGTTATGAGTCCTTAAATGGTTGGCTAATTACTGTTGTAACCATATAATATTTTATACTAATAACAGAAGACCTAGGAAATAACTTCTTTCTATTTGGCATAAAAAATATGATGATTCTCTAGTTTTAAAGTTTGTACATTTTGGAGAAAGCTCTTTTTAGCTTAATGTCAGCAAAGCAGCTGCTGTTTGAATTTACTTTGTAAAACACTGAATTATTCATTTCCATAAACAAAACTTCCTTAGTAATTATTTAGCATTAATTTATTTCTCTTTATTTCAATCAACCCTGTCGACATTCTATTTTAAAATTAAGAATATTCTTTGTGGAATCTAACAAATAAGACTCTGGCAGCTACTTTTTCTACTTTTTTCTGTTCTTATGATGGAAAATTTTCAAATCCTTTTTTATTTTTATATTTTAAATACTTTATATTTTAATTTAATTTTTATTATTTTAATTAAAGTTAGTAATGTAGAACAAAAGTAGAAATATTTCTCTGAAGATATGCTTCAGTGATAATAAGTAACAAAATCAAACTGAGATGTCTGTATTGTTCAAGAAAAATTGGATGGAGACTTCCGTGAAAGTAGAGAATCCCTTTGTGCTCACATGCGGATAGCCCACCTTCCAAGTTGCATGGCCAGCCCCAGCCTCAGATTCTACGTTTTTGGAGAGAGTCAGATCTTAATAAATTTTGATTTTTGTGCCCTTAGTTGTGGTCTGTAGCTAACTTCTGTGGTTGTTTCTCATGGGACAGAAATTTTGGAAATCTTTATTTTTAGGTAAATTGCACAATTCTTGGTTTCTCATATTTTGTCCTATAAGGTAAGTAACATGTATGAATTATTTAGTACATAGTAGTAACCTACTTTGTGAGGTCTAAAAATAATATATAATAAATATTTCATATATTTATATAGAAATTATATCTTTAAAGTAGTTCATATATACACAATGTATATAAAATGCACAATATTTGACACAGTAAGTACTCTAAATTGTATTATTTTTAATATTAATAAATAGTACATATAGCTGTAATTTTGATTTCTTAAATATATTGTTTAAAGTTTGAAAACTTTCTGTGATTTTCTTCTGAATTTTTGAGTTTGTCAACAAGCAAAATAATATTACTTTTCAGTTACTTCAACAAATAATTTAACTTTACTCTTCTCAATTTTAAATTTGAAGAGAATTGAGGCATGAAAGAGGAAGAAAATTTATTTCATGTTCTCTTTGGTAGTAAGAGTTACAGATATGTAAGCATTGTGTTATTTTAGGATTCACTGATTTTTACCCCACTCAGCAAGGATGAGTCAGTGTGTCCTGTTTTTTTTCTGGAGAAAAAAATGTCATATAGAAATATTTTGTTCGTTTTGGGTTATGTGCATGCGTTTTGGAGGTGGTGGAAGTAGAAAGAGTATGATCTTTGCCCACCTTATAAATATCTATCTGTGCCTGAAACAAGATTCTTTTTGAGAGTAATCAGTCTTTAATAAAACCATATTCCTAACTAGTTGAGCTGATAAATAGTGAGGTTTGTTTTAAAGAAGTCAAGTTTATTTTATGTCAATTTTCTGTTTGCCTTGTATAAGATATATTTAATTACTTTATTCCATCTCTGTGTTCAAATTAATCATATTCTGCTACATATTGGTGCTCAAATTAGAATAATTCTTTAATCAACTGTGTTATCCATGCCATGGTAGACTAGAATAGAAAAGCTACTCTTGGCATATTGAAGATGTGTGCATTTTATTTTCTATTGTAATTTAAAAGTAAAATCAGAAATATTGATTTCTACTTGACTGGAGAGATGATTTAGTTTGAATATCAGTCTGATCTTAATCAGGTAAGAATTAATTGAGTTGGAGGTATTAGATATTCAGTGATGTTAACTGAACCATGATCAATCTAGAGAGAAGCTTGCTTTTGTACTATGTTGGAATTATCAAATAGCTCATGCACTACTATATAAAATAATCTTTTCATGTTCATCCTGTACCTTCTTGTCTCATTATGTGCACCACTAAATTCATTCTGTACACAGACTAATCTTTAAAGTAGCAAGCTAATCACAATTTAATAGAAAATTAAAAGCACAATAATTTTGTCATAAAATGCGATTGTTGTCGGAATTTTATAATGATATATTTTTAGTGCCTAATTTTAAAACCAAGTGATTAAAACCTCTGCTTTCCAAATATACCTGGGACTTTAAAAATCTTAATTTTACTTTTTTTTTAATGTTCAACATTGGAAGAATAAAGTGAGCAATACAGAATTATTTTAATGTTTATTTCCAGAAATAAAAATAGAGTCTGTAGCATTATATTGGTCTGAAATGTGGCATGGGTTTTTCATTTATTTTAAGAGTGTGATAGCAATATCATAAGTGTTGTGAAAATATAAATGGTGAGATAACACCTCCATAGGACTTGCTCTTAAGTAGTAAAATTGTAAAGTCTTTAAATAAACTGCAGCCAGAACTGAAAGGATCGATTTGCCTTGTTAAGTAGGGATACTACACTTAATAAATGTCTAATTAACTTTAGCATAACATGTTTTTTTTTATTCTCTTTTTTTTTTCTTCTCTAAAACTGAAATTTTGGACCTGTTTATTACCAAGGACATGTTATCATTGTCAGATTTCTTCCATCTTGGCAGTTCGTGTGACCATGTTAAATGAAAAGAAAGCCAGGAGTATGACTTTTGATGGTGTCATTTCACCTTGGAATAGTGCTTTTCATCTGGCCTGGGTTTAATGGGAATAGTAGAATCTCTGTAGTTCTATATTTAGTGAAAAGGAATGTTCAAATTTGTATTTGAGAACAGTTAACATTTAATGAAATTAAACCATACATGCAGAAATACTCTTAGAGTGTGAGGAATGGGTGTTTTTAGTGAGATTGGATGTCTCCCCCACCTCCAGTTGTTGCTAAGCAGCAATTCAAGGAAAAGGATTTGTTTAAGAAAAAACCAAGAGAGATGGACTCTACACTCCTCGCTCCTCCACCCAAAACTATTACTTTCTTTAACTTTTTAAAAATTACATTTTGTAAAGTTGATACATATATAGACATGTTTCTTCAATTCCTGTTCCCCAGAACCCAGTTTTCTTCCTCTGAGACAACCAGTTTCCCTTTTCTTTCACAGCCATTTGTGCTTGTGTGTGTCTGTGCGTATTCTAAACAGAAATGGGAACACACTATTCTCTTCTACACTTTGCTATTTTAAGTCTAAGTCTTGGAGATCATTTTCTATCAGTGCACTTTTTTGTCAGGGACTGCATAGTATTCTGTGGTATAGAATTTCTTCTTTAACTGTTGGTGTGACTGCTAGATTAAAAGAAAGCTGATAAGTGGCTTTTAATGGTGTGAAAGGCTATTTTTTACTTATATAAAAATATTCTTTGTTTCAGCTAAGAAGACAGGATGAGAAATGGCTGGAGATATGTCATTCTCTTAATAATTCACCACAAATGATTTTTGGGTATATATTTATGTATTTATCTATTTATTTATTTTTCTTAAGAAAGACATAGCCATAGTTATTTGAGAATAGCTTAACATCTTTATGGAGGGTGTTTGTTAAGGGCGATGCCAAGCTGTTTCAAATCCTTTTTGGAGAAGAGCAAGGTGTTAAATACATAAATAAATTTGCACGCCAGCAGATTGCGAGGAGGGTGACCAGGTTTCCTCAGTAGTCTGGAAACCACATCCAATAAGGAAAAGGGAGCAGCATTTACACTGGCTCTGGACCAGGAGAAGGAAAAAATAGGAATGTTATTTCCTATAGTATTTGATGAGGAGGCAGTATTGGACTAACCAGTTTTTTTTTTTTTTTTTTCAGGCTGTAAACTCCCTATCCCCACCCAACACACATACACACAACTGGCTGGTTACCTTATGTGATAAGGAGTTTTTTGTCACTACAAGTGTTAAATAGTGAGATGGATTACGAAAGATGTTCCGAATTAAGTAAGAGTTTAAATTAATTGACCTCTAAGATCCTTCTCACTCTAACCATTTCCATCCCAGAAGTTCCGAACAAGACAGGTGGTTCTTCATTAGTGGTAGTTAATGGCCACTGTTGGCCAGTACTCATCCCCAGAATAGGCTGCAAAAATCACTTCCAAGAATGAAAAAGTGCAGCAGGTTAGTTTATAGCTGGCATTACTTGCGTTATTAAAAGCATTGGGCTTACTTTTGTGTAATCCTGCTTGTTGTTAAGTGTTGGGAGAGGGCACAGCACCCTCAGGAGATGGTAAGGAAGCCCAAAAGGCTCATATTCACAAATGTGCCAGTTTCTTTGTTGGCTGCTTTGCTCAGTACCTATTAATAAATAGGTCCTTTAACTTGGAGGCTGTGTGGGGAGCAAAGAGGGAACATGTAAAAAAATGTATGGCATAAACCATACTCCTCACTTATATTTCTCTTGTCTTGTCACTTTCTAAATCCTCCCCTCTGTCACTACTAATAATTCTCATGTATTCTACTGTTTGGGGAGACTTAAAACATATTTTACATGCTGTCTTTTAAAAGATAGGTTGATTTGGTTCTTTCCTCAGCTATACCGGCCTGTGCTAATGTCTACCTTTCACATTCTGGTAGCGCTTAAAATCTGAAACACAAAATTGAGCATTTTGTTATATACTGCTTGAGAAGCCACTTTCTAATGCGTAAAATTCTTATTTTGAATATTTAAATACATTTTATAGGAATTCTGGAAAACTGGTATGTAACCAGAGAGTGAGGTATCTGATGCTGTTTTATTTTAGATGATTGCTAAGTAGCCTAAATCAGAGCAATAAGCTGCAGCTTATTTTTTCCTGCGGTAGTGATGTGATGTGTAGCGCCATACCCCGTCATTTCCCAGGTCTCAGTTATGACCTCATGTGAGAGAACTGGCCTGGGTGATGTCTGTTCTCTCAGCATGGAAATTTCTGTTAAATGTGGAGGTTTTTCCTGTGTTATCTAAAGTAAGTGGGATTTGCAAGAAGGTGCAAGAATGTTTCTAGAATTAAAAAGGCCTGCTTCTAGGCCAGTCTCTGCCACACAGTATTATCTTGGAAATGTGATGTAACCTATATAAAGTTCAGTTTCCTCATCTGGCAAATAAAGATAATAAATTCTTATCTGATAGTGTTTTTCTAGAATTCATGCGAGCTAATAAACAATATACTTATTATATAGGTTTTGATACATAATCAATATTCAGTATATTTTCATTACCATTATCATTTAGTTCTTATTGCTACTATTTTTAACACCTTTAAATACTTTGCAAAAAATTCCGAAGTTACTTGGCAAAATGTAAAACCAAAAAGAAGGCCACCTGAAATAAGACAGCTTTTTCTAATGGAGAAATGAGTTAATAACCATTTTAGACAAAGATGTATCATTGCCCCTTGGTTTGCCATATATAGAAATCATCTCTGTTCCAAGTGCTATCTCCTAAGTGCTCCTTGTCAGAATCACACTTTATTCTCAGAAAGTTTATAAATTCTAATAAATAGAGATAATGAATCTGTGTATCCCTCTCAAACTTTTAAATTTTTTAAACCCCTAAATTTTATGTATTGTTTTTTGAACTTTGTTTTTGGATAAATTCAGAATACAACACTGACCAAACTCAAGAAATGATAAAAAGTGTCAAAAATTTAGACCTGTGTCAAAGAAATTAGATTACAGTGTATGCCATGGGAGAAATTATCTAAAAGCACCAAAATTATAAACATAAGGCTGAGTTAAATTAACTCAAGCCTCGTAGGAAGTCAGAATTATAAATTTGACACTCATTCATTGAATTTATTTATTTAGCTATTTGTTGAATAGCAGGCCAAGTTTATTGGATGATTATTTTTACTGAGTTTTTATTTCCTTAAATATTTTTTTGAATAGGTATTTTCATAGACTTAAAAGGATCAATGAGTAGAAAAATATATTCTAAGGAGACATAAGATTACGGAGCCTAAATGATTATGAATTTCAGATCATGAAACAATAGCCAACTAATCACTAGCTGCAAATTTGCATCTCACCTGAGGTACAGAGAACTAAAAATACTTAGAGTTGTGTTGTCCAGTATTAAGCCACTAGACCATATGTGGCTATTTAATTTAATTAAAATAAATTAAAATGAAAAATTCAGTTTCCTGGTTGCATTAGCCACATCTCAGGTGCTCAGTATTCACATGTGGCTAGTGGCTACACTATTGGAAAGTGCAAAGAACATTTTACCACTGCAGAAAGTTTTATTGGGCAGTAGAAATATAATGTAATCATACTTTTTAATTTATAGCAGCTACATTTTAAAAATGTGAATTTAAAACAAAGTTAATTTCAATATTTTATTTAATGTACTATATTCAAAATATTCTTTTCAGCTTGCAATCCATATAAAATTTATTGAGACATTTTACATTACTTTTTAAATCCTAAGCTTTTATAATCTAGTATGTATTTTACACTTCAACATACTGTAACTGAGACTCAACACACATAACTAATGGCCGCCAAATTGCACAGTGCAAGGTTTAAGGAGTTACAAACCCAGGTTGATCAAATGAAGACACAACTACTTGGTATCATTATGGAATTCCTTCTGTGTCTGCCATTATATTATAAACACACTGGTTAGGAACCATATTTTGTATTTTATGAACACTTGACTAAGGAAATAAATGTCCTAGAGAGTTGAAAATAAAAGTTATGTTTAATGCTTAAGAGATAAGGAGTAAAGATTTTTGTTTGCTCGTATTTCCTCCCTGGTATTATATGAATCAAAGAGATCTCTGGACAATAGTATGACTTAAAATCTTAACGTAAAAATTAATAGGTGATTTTCACTACTCATTTTAGTAGATGCCTCAGCAGCATTTGACTGGCACTCCTTTAACCCAGACTATCCCAGAAAAAGTAGTCATCTGATGGATGCCTTTATTTATTTTTATATTTTAACATTAGATTAAGATTAGATTACAGACAAAGGGATAGTGACTTTAAAAGTATTAATAAGAAATAAACATAGCAAGCCCCAATTTTTATCCTTACTTACCTTGTTTTGAAAGTTTTATACTTGAAATGGTCAATGTTCCTTCCTTTGAATGCAACTAAACTGAATTAACCTGAACTATATTTATCTTATAAACACTTGCTCTAGATTTCAGGCACATCTCTAGTAGGTTCTGGTTTACCATTAATCCTGGTTCTTCTTGTACTTGCATCTTTAAAATGCAACATTTTTGAAAACATTGATGGCTACAAATTTTGTTGAAGAAGATGGCCGTCATTTTTGCTCCATAATTTCAAGAGCTTCCTTTTTAGACATACATGCAATAAATTTAATTTTCTTCTGGTCATCTTTGTTGATACACTGCCATATATCCTTGAGCACAATGGGATGGTACAGATTCTTGTTACATAATGCAGCATGAAAAGGCCCTCCTGTTGAATGACTGATGGGATGAGAATACCATATTTGTCTTTTGTCCTTCAAAATGTATTATTTATTTATCAGTTTCAGAGAAAGTTCATCTGGATATTGTCATCTGAAGATACATAGTCTGATTATGCTTGTACAATCAATTTCACCATCATTAGGGTCTAGAGTGCTGCTAGTCAGTTTCTTTGCATTCATCTTCTGATTCATCTAATAATTGTGTAACATCTGTTTGTCAAATTTTTGCCACAGTAGGCAGTGTATTAGTTTACTATTGCTGCTGTAACATTATACAAATTTAGTAGCTTAAAACAACATAAATTTATTGTATTTACCATTCTGTAGTTTAGAATTGTGACATAGGTCTTACTTGGTTAAAATCAAGATGTTGGCAGAGCTGCATTCCGTTCTGCAGGCTCTGTGGGAAAATCTGTTTCTTTACCTTTTTCAGCTTCTAGAAGCCTGTCTTAGCTCAAGGAACTAAAACAAAAATATCAGAAACGGGATGGCTAATAAACCTCAGAAGTACAATTTGGATGATGGAAGGTCTAGATTAGGGTGCCAGCACGGTAGAGTTCTGGTGGGAGACCTCTTTCCGGTTGCCAGCTGCTGACTTCTTGTATTCTTAGGTGTTGGAAAGCAGAGAGAGGAAGCAAGTTCTCTCATAACTCTTACAAGGACACTAATCCCATTCATGTATGGCCCACCCTCATGACTGCCTAATCCTAATTACCTCCCAAAGGCCCTTCCTCAATACCATCAAATGGTGGGAAGTGGGAGGCAGTAGAGGTTTTTAGGGGTTTTGGGGGACTCAGACATTCAGTCCATAACAAGGTCTCCACTCTTGGCGGGTGTTCCCTTTTTCCCATCTTTAAGGCCAGCATGATAACATCTCTGACTCTGCTTCTATTAACACATCTCTTCCACTTACTTTTTTCCTTCTGTTCTCTCTCTTTCACTTTTAAGCTCCTTCAGGATTACTTTGGGCCCAACCAGATAATTCAGGATAATTTTCCTATTTTAAGGGCAGGCCGATGAGCAACCTTAATTTTCCTTTTATCCTGTAACCTAACAGATTCACAGCTTCCGGAATTAGGATTTGAACATCTTTGGGGGCTGTTATTCTAAGTAACATAGAAAGTGAAAAAACAAATCTCAGATCTCAACTGTGTTCAAGAAAAGCAAAAAACAAAAACAAAAAGACTACTTTTATATATTTAAGAAGAATGATGTAATACATTAGGCAACACAGTAAAACTGATTTAAAAATGATAATTTATCTCACTGATGCATTATTTTTTTAGGTAATTCCATCATTTTTTAAAAATTATTTTAGTTATTTTTAGTATAGCTAGGAATAATTGATGAATCATGATGAAATATTCCTAGGACATTATAGTAAAAAGTTTCAAGATGTAGGAAGAATAAGCTCATTAAGAGTCTATATTGTATCTTAGCCTTATAGAAAGGTCCAGTGAGCCTGTATGATAATAGCAAGATAGAGTTTTATTATTACAAAATATGTAATTTTCTTTGTTTTTTGGGGGGCTGCAGGGAAGACCTCAGAAAGAATAAAAGTCATGAAATACCATCCTTATAATAGAACTTAGAACTACTTATAAAAGAAACTCTTACAAATATAATTGGATCCAGTGGACCCTGATTATATAGAGAGGGTCATTCACTTGGTTTCCTTGACTTCTATGGTGCTACATAGTCCTTTCTCTTTCCAGTCTCCTCTCTTTCAGCTAGATGCTTAAATATTGGTATTGGTGGTTGCCCATGGCTTTTTTTGTTTTTATTATTTTTCATATGATACTGCTATCAAAATAGTATCTTCAGACCCATACAGCTAACTGCCCTCTGGACAGCTCTACTTGAATGTTTCATAGGCTTCCAAGCTGAGCATGTCTTAAACTGGTCATCTTAACCCCATTTTCCTCCCCCAACTGCCATCAAAACAGGACATCTTTTCCTGGTGTTTTTTAAAATCATCTATCTGTTCCGTCATTCACCTTGCAAGAAATTTAGGAGTTATCCTAAATTTAGGAGTTATCCTTGACTCCTCATCTGGTACCCTCATAACTAATTATATCCCAGGTCCTGTCAAGTTTCAGTTGTAGCCATCTGCTTTTCTCCATTTCTATTTCCTCTTTTTAGCCCCTTGACATTTTTTGTTTGGATTATCGTACTAATTTCCCAACCGATTTCCCTATTATTTCCACTCCTGCCTCCCCTGCATGCTCTTCTGCTTCTCTGAAGAAAGTTCGATTGTGCCATCACTATTTAAAACCCTTCTGAATATTTCCATTGCCCTCAGGAGAAAGCCTAACCATCTTAACACTGCCTGCCAGTCATCACTGGTGCATGCCATTCTTCATCCATCTCCCATTCATCAAACACACACACATGCACACAGACACATGCACGTACAACCAAATAACTTGAGATGTTCCAGCTCTTCTGAATTACTTTCTATCTTATGTACTTCCCATTCATCTCTTCCATTTGTCCAGAACATTCTTTGTCCTCTTTAGCTAGTTTGGTATAGATCACAAATTAAAAGTCCTCCTGGGAAGTTTCTCGTGAATACTTTTGGAGTTCCAATTCTTTGCTTCTATGCACCTCCCTCCCCTTCCTCTACCACAGTATATGTCAGACTCTACTGTTAGCACTTTTTAATTGTCTTCCTCAGGGATTGTTGTTAGCTCCCCCAGGGCAGAAACCCTCTCTATCTTGTTTAGCATAGAAACCTCAGAACTTAGCACAGTGCTGGGCACATAGTAAGTATTTTTAAAATGTTTGTTGAATGAATGGATGTTATTTTATGAGCCTGTGTATAATTACTGAAGGAATATATAAAAAATTAAAATTTTAATTTATTGAATCAGTTAATACCTTTAACTGAAGCCTGAATTAATTCATTGGACAGTGCCTGGCACATAGTAAATACAGCAAGTGTGTGTTAGCTGTTATTGTTGTTGCTGTGAAGGCAGGAATGTAAGTGATTTTTTCTTTTTCAGTCTACTTTGGTAATTTATGCAAAAAATGAAATATTCGCAGTCGGAGATCTTCTTAAACATTAAGGTGACAGTATTTGGCAATTTCCCATCTACAGTATTTTAGATTTACTTTGGGAAATGGAAACATTTTCAAGGTGTGAGTGCAGTGAAGAAGCCACCGTTTCAATATTTGTATCTTGTAAAAGGTGTTACAGTTTTTGCATGTTGTTCCCCTGCCATCCTCCTCCCCAGCCCTCATTTGAATGGTTAATTTTGTAGATCCCTTGAAAATTTGCCTGGAATTTTGTTGTTAGAATGTTCGCTGGCAAATACTCAGATACACTTTTTTCAACTAAACTGAACTTATTAGCTGTCCTAATTAGCTTCTCATCCAGTCTGGAAGTCTTTATAATATTTGGCTTTATCTCTGGGTTGGATTGAATTTAATTATTTCCAGAAGTCAAACTACTGCTATCAAAGACTGCAGGGAGATTTACAGTTTCATTACTAAATTTTATAAACGAATGTACATAGAGCACTTTACAAAATCTTTCACAAGAACTTCATGAAATACTGTTCATGCTGTCATTTATACCAAAAAATGTGCTTCGTGGCCTTGTGGCCTTGCTTTCCTTCAGCTGGGCAGTCATTAGAAGGAGGAGGACAAACTACTGTCATCATTGTCTCTGCCTTGGTTCAGGTCTTCATCATTGAAACTGGTGAGTTCAGAACTGAGGGTGACCTCCTGTTGTCTTCAGGCACTTTTTACTTCACAGCTTTCAGACGGGATGCTGATTACTGAGAGCAGCACAGCACTTAGGCATTGTCCACAGGGACCTGACAGATTGTTCACTACAGAACTCTTCACTTAAAAGATAGCTTTTCCTGAGAAAGATTAGTTTTGGGCTTAAATTTATGTTACTGTTTTAAAACTACAGACATCTTTGTCTGAGAAAAAGCTTACAAAAGTTGGCACCTGCCTAGACCCTCCCCAAGTTATATCATTTTCAGTTTCATATTTTTAAAATCTTATGGTTCAATAACTTCTCAAAATATTTTTTATACATTGTTTATAGTACTTTTCTGTTATTCGTATCCAGTTCTATAAAAGCAGTTTAATGCTTAAGATTTCCAGTTGTAGATTTGGTGATACATATATTAGGGTGATTTTAAAATCTGCCCTACTATATGTCATTAATAAGCACAACCCCTGAACTGTTTTTTATTTAAATTAAATCAAAGTTCTGTTTTTAAATTTGAAACCAATAAGATGATGGTGTAGTCACAGGAATATTACAAGTAATTTATATGTTAAAATTTTAAATTATATTGGTATCCAAATATAGCTGTGCATTTTGTAATGCTGAAAAAATAAGTGCTTTGTAAACATTAATGATTAAAGAAATGAAAGTACTGAAAGTTCGAAATAAAGGCTATATCTAAAGGTGGTTATGTAAAGGTTTATAAGCTTCAGATTTTTAAAAAATATATATATAAATTAGTGGATCTAAAAATAGAGTGCTTCTAGTCAGAGACATGAAACATTGGAGATTATTTCTTTTAATTTGGTGTGTTTTTAAAGTGTTGTCTCATTGAATACTATCGTTCTAACTGGATGACTGCATTTGCAAAATAACATGTTACTTGACACTGAGTAAATGAAAAGTGTAAAAGAGCAAGTTCCCAGTATATCCATTGCCATGCATAGTTGCACCACGAATACTTATCCTTGGTTTAATTAAGAAACCTTATTATTGGGTGTTATTTAAATATTAAAATATATTCAAAAGTTCTGTAAGTTTTATGAGTTAAAAACAATTCCAAACCATTTATTTCTCTTACTGATTTTATACAGAGCTCCCCAAACATGTTTTTCTTATATAAATAGGAAATTATATAGAATACTTGTACTTAATTACAGTATGATTATTTTGCCCATTATTTTAGACTAAAATTAAGAGAAAACTGCATCTCGTAGATGTTTTTCCTAGATGTGCTTGATACATGTATTATTATACATAAAGAATATTTTTTACCAGTAGTTTATTATATGGTATTAAGTGGCTTGTTTCAGAAAAATGACAGTATGCAAAACAATAGACGCTCATGTTCTGGATATTTTAAAGAAAAAGTCTTGAATGCTATCTTTAAGCATATTTCTGTAAATTTTGGAATAAAGCGAATAATCTGTCTACTTTCAGAGTTTATTGATACTAATTTGCATTACCTTAAGATATACTTAAGTCAATAAAATTTTACCTTCATAGTCTTTAATGGTAATTAATATTAAATTATGTATTTACAGATATACAAGCTCTTTAACATTTACATAATGTTGAAAAAAGCGATTTAAATTGGATTTGTTTGAGAGTACCACTTTAGAAATGTTGGCAGTATTAGCATAATTGTTATATGAATGTATGCTAATGTGGTATGAAAGAAAGATCCTCATTAAAATCTTGTTGCTAAACAAGTGACAAAACCTTACAAACAGCTTGAGGCTTCAGGCCAGTCACAGTTATTCCTGAAGAGATTTGGACAAGTGTGAAAACATATAGACTGCCTTTATTGTCATCAGAACACATAAATGGTACCTCGCATCAGTCTGTTTATAGTAGGCAAAGCAAATCTTAAAATAATGCAATGCCTAAGCATTCTACTGAGAATTTTTCAAGTTGTAAAAGTATTGGGTTTGTTAAATTCAGAAAGTGGACTTCGGATAATAGCCATTTTGTTCGTGTTTTCCAGAGAAAGACTGCGTTTGGTCAACTAGCATACTTCGTTAGACAAATTAGTGAAGCTAATGATCTTCTATACATTATCCGAGTGGGGTGGTCTGGTTAGATCTGTGAAGTCACAGTAGGGACAAGGTGTCTCAGGGGGGTCAGGCCATGGTTGTCACCACTACCATGTGGCATTTCCCTTAAAGAAACCCTTAGCCAGGTTTAGTCACTTCTGGATTAACTTTATGTACATGTTCTCTTTGAGTATTGTGGATGTTTTCATTTTTATTAGGGGTCATAATCCTTGCCTCTATAACAATAGATTTTAATACACACTATAAGCAGAAAAATTAACATGTTGGAATGCTACTGACATTCCAGAATGAAAGTTTTTGGTGGCCCTGTGGCCTCCCCTCATGATCTCTATTGATAATGAGATGATCATCAGTCTGCTTTGCCTTTTTGAGTTGTAGGGAGTCCTTAGCCAAAGCACACCAAAGAAATTGCCTTGGTTTGATTTGGCCCATGTGTCGAGCTCATCTGCACAGAGAGGAATAAGAACATTTGTAGTTGCTCTGAGGAATCAGAGAGCAAATGGTGGAACTGCTGAAACTAGTGAACAAGGAACTGAAGGAACCTAATCCTGTGTGTCTTTGGAGTGGAGTATCACATGTCGCCTGTAACTTAATGTGATCACACACATTAGATTATTTGATTTAAAGTCATTTCCTGCATCTCTTGTCCTTGTTCATGTTCTACCACTTATCCTTCAAAGTATGCTATGATGCTGCAGATAGATATAGATATCTATAGGGTCCTCGTCCTAGCAAAGCCCCTGTGAGTCTTTTTTATACATTTTAACAAATCTCAATAATTACCAGTTTGCCTATAGTTTAAATATATTTTTGTTACGTATTATAAGTATGTGTCTTCATGGAGACTCCTGAAATTACCCAGTTTCTTTAAAATAGTTATAAGCTATATTCCTTAGGAACTGGAAGGGTAACACGTAGCTCAAGAACAGAAGGACATCTTTTTAATTTTGTATTAAAAGAGTTACAGAAGATATTCAGGAAACTGTTTTTTTTTTTTTTTTTTTGCCTACCGCTTCTTTGTGAGGATGCTATCATACTTGAAGATCTGATACTGAAGTGGTTGATTACTTACAGAAGGCGGACGCTGGTAAAGCCTGGAACTAGAGCAGCCGGTGGTCAGGAAAGGACCAGCTTAGTTCAGGAGAGTAGCTGTAACAGGTAGGGAAGAAAGCACACACTGTCCTGTGCAAAGGATAAAGGAGGACTGAGTCTGACGCAAAACAAACATGAGGTAGATTGGTAAGTGGTCCAGCTGTGGGTGGATTATAGCGCTAGGCCTTTCTGGATTGTAGTCCAGGGAAGGCGGATACCAAAGAGGCCAGTACAGTTTAAAAGGCAAACTACCAGAATGGAAATTTGACAGAAAGTTTTTTGACTTTTCTAGAGCATCCAAGAGTTGATGCTTTGACTTGAGAATGGAGTGGGAGCCTGTTACCAGAAATTAGGGCACCATGCAAGGTTGTCTTAAAGGGGTGCCTTGATGCCTTCAGGAGGCATGCAGACTGGACATTACACGCCCATGTCTGGAAAAAGATCCTCTTTTATTCTTCTTACTCATTTCTTATGGAATATACCTTTTTCTCTATTAGAAATTCTGTTTATTCTCTACATACCACATGTCTCCATGAAGCCTGCTCACTCTGTGTCACAGGTCCTATCTCACTCCTTTCAAATCTCATTATTTCTACAAAGTAAATAACACTTGTTCTGCCTTTTATTTGTGTGCATGTCTTTGGTGGAGCATATGCTATGTGCCAAGCACAATCTCGTTTAATAAATATGAAATGAATGCATGTTTGACAGCTATCAGAAATTGAATTGATGTAATTACAAGTCATTTTTTTTCTTGCCAATTTTTTTATTTCAGATTTTACTAAATGTTGCAAGGATTCTGGAATCCTTATGGTAGTAAAATGCCGGAAAGAAAATTCTGCATTAAAAGAATGTTTAACAGCTTAGTAAGTAGCTACCTTCTCCTCTGTGTGCATGTGTATAATATCTGGTAGGTAAGAGTATGTTATTTAACTCATTCAATGTAATATATTCTGTATTTCCCCCACCAAATCCATCATATTATTGGCTGGAGATAAAATTTCAGTTTCTTAAGGATTATTCCCCTGAAAAAGCAACATCCTTATGAAGAGTCTTTTCAAGTTATGTGGGTTAGCATTGTATCTGATTAATAAGATGAGGTCAGCAAACAAAAATATCTGATTTTTCCTATGATTTAACCAATTCCTTTTCATTAACAGATTTATCTATAGCATATATTATAGGTAGGTTTATATTTATATCTCAAATGAAAATGTACTGAATTACACTGTCTTTAATTAGACCTTTGCCAGTCTTATGACTTTTTTAAAAATTAATATACGTTAACTCCTAGGTAAGTTCTAGTAAATCAAAGGAAAGACACAGGTAAATTTAGATTTTTAAAGTTAATTAAGTTACTTTTTCAAATAATTCTTAAATTTTATATCTCTGATATTCTGTTATAGTTTCTTGAATCTTAAAGTAAAAATATGCAAAGTTCTTTGAGCTTTCTATTGAATCACCCCATGTGTTTTATTACCCAATTATTGTCAGACAGTATTGAAGATTACTTTCGTATTAGTTGATAGTTATAACTGAGATCTTAGTGTTTTGGTAAGCCTTTACTGTATACTCTGCTCCTCTAGCCTGTGAAGCATATAAGTTAGTATGATTTGATACTTATTAGGGAATTAGATAAAAAGTAGTGATTATCTGAATCTTGTATTTGTGTGTGTGTGTTTTTTTTTTATAACAATGTACACATAAATGTATAGACTTTATTTTAGAATGCTGTGGTTGGAAGACTTGAGAGATTAATTTCTACTTGAGAAAGGAGATAAAAAAAACATTTTAGGTCCACATTTTTTTTTTGTCTTGAGTTAATAATAAATAAAAATAATTCTGATAACAGCCCTTATTTATGAGCCGGAACCTGCACTAAGCATTTTACTTTAAAGGATGAGGAGCTCATTCTGCGGCTTACTATTTTTTAATATCCCTTTTATATAATGATATTGTTGTTGTTTTTATGTTCAGACTTTATACCTCAGTGTCAGTCATTATTGTAACTTGTTATTCTTAGTTTGACATCTTCTTCCTCCTTCTAGATAGGGCCGAACTTGGAGCAGAACTGACAGTAGCACGGACTGTGGAAAGTGCGGCTTAGGCTTTATCTGGATGAGCTGGGTTGTAGCTAGCCATGTGACCTTGGGCAGGTTACTTTCTGTAAGATGGGATAATTATTCCTAATGTAGTGATTGTGAGGTACTATATGTAAACACCTTACTATAGTGCTGGCATATAGTAGCTACTCAATAAATGTTAGCTCTTTTTTTAATTGTATTTATTTGTTAGCTTTTGTTATCTAAGTATTAATCATTTGAATAGCCTTCCATCTCTCACCCCTAGAATTAGAGAAAAATAACGGATTCTACTCCATTCTGTGGGAGGGTCTGCGAGGAGGCTACTTCTTTTTGGAGGAGAGACAAGCAGTGAAGGAAACAAAGAGGGATGTGATACTTGCTGAAAGTGAATGGAGAGTTAGGAAGGAAGGATTTTATTTGACCTTAAGTATTAACATACGTTAAGAAATAAATCTTTGAATAAGAAAGTGCTCTTATTATTTGCTGTGGACATTGTGTAAAATGAACATAACAACCATGTTCTCTCATTTCTTCATAGTGACATCTTGGAACTTGAATGGTTTGTGCTCTTTTGTTTCTAGCTGTCATCTTCATTCATTCAATAAACTGCAGTCTGCCTTCTGTTCTCACTTCGCTGAAACTGCTCTTCCTACAGGTTCTAATGGGTTCATGGTAGCCACGTCGGATACATTTTCAGTCCCTTCTTTTACTTGACTCTGGAAATCCCTTAAAATTCTCTTCTGTCTGCCTTCCTTTATAATGCTTTCCTGTTTTCCCATCGTCTGTGTACTACTTCTCAGTCTTTTCTTCCTTAGCCTATTCCTTAAAATTGGTTCACTGGTTCCCTTCTCATTCTGAAGTCTGAGAAAGTTTAGGCTGCACCTATGGATTCAGTTACTTCTTGTAGGTCATGACATTTTCCTGCTTCTTTCTTCAGGTCCAGAACTGAACTCAGCTCCTTTTACTCCTCATGCATCATGTGCCTTTGTGAATTAAACGGGTGTCTGGAATTTTCCTT